>PVIW01001415.1:0-302494 GCA_004026585.1 Noctilio leporinus | reverse complement strand
AATGATACCTCAGACAAGGGTCTGATCTCCAAAATATATAAAGAACTAATGCGACTCAACACCAGAGAGACAGACAGCCCAATTAAAAAATGGGCAAAGGACCTGAACAGACAACTCACTGAGGAAGATATACAAAGGGCCCAGAGGCATATGAAAGAATGCTCAACATCACTAGTCATCAGAGAGATGCAAATTAAAATTACAATAAGATACCACCTCACACCTCTCAGAATGGCAATCATTAGCAAATCAACAAACAACAAGTGTTGGTGTGGATGTGGGGCAAAGGGAACTCTCATACACTGTTGGTGGGAATGTAGGCTGGTGGAGCCACTGTGGAAAACAGTATGGGGTTTCCTTAAAAAACTGAAAATGGAACTGCCTTTTGATCCAGCAATTCCACTCCTTGGACTATACCCAAAGAATCCTGAAACACCAAATCACAAGAACCTATGTATCCCTATGTTCATAGCGGCACTATTTACAATAGCCAAGTGCTGGAAACAGCCTAAGTGCCCATCAGTGGATGATTGGATCAAAAAACTTTGGTACATTTACACAATGGAATTCTATATAGCAGAAAGAAAGAAGGAACTTGTACCCTTTGCAACAACATGCATGGAACTGGAGAGTATTATGCTTAGTGAAATAAGCCAGTCAGTGAAGGACAAATATCATATGATCTCACCCATTACAGGACAATAATGAACAAAACTAACAACAAGCAAACAGAACCAAATATATGAATACAGTGAATAGGCCTTCAGTGGTCAGGGAAAAGGGTTGGGGGGAGGGGGGAGGCAGAGGCAAGAAAGGGGAGCAGCTTAGATAAGAACCTAGTATAAAGGAACCATGGACAACAGATGGGATTGACTTTGTGGGGAATGGGTGGGTGGGGAGGGGGACAGAGGGCAGCAAAAAGAGGATGGATGTAATATAACAAGAATAAAATTAAAAAAAAAAAGACTAAAGTAAAAGGTAAGGGTTCTGGAAGAAGCAGTCACGGTGGGCAGTTTAGGAGCTGCCTTCCTATAGTCCACCCAAATCCTCTCTGCAGGGCCAGGGCCAGATTTCATTCCAAGTGTCATCTCTTTTCCAAGGTGACAAAAACAACATAGAAAGAGCCAAAGAGACAAGGCTATGAGATAAAAAATATATAGGAAAGGGGAGAAAACACAGAGTATTGAGTTGACAGCCAGCGATGGCAGGAAAAAAGAATAATACTGGAGATAAGGAAGCTGCTACCCTGCTGCAGAGGAGCATGAGGACATGCTGGGCAGAACTCCAGATGGCTGGGGAAATGGGGTTGGGGTGCAAACGGGAGGAAGTGCTGTAAAAGGTGAGAGTGGCCCTGGCCTGATGTCTTAGTTAGTTGAGTATTGTCCTGTACACCAAATGGTGGCTGGTTCAGTTTCAAGTCAGGGCACATGCCTAGGTTATTGGTTTCATCCTCGGTCAGGGAGCATATGTGAAGGCAGTCAATTGATCCTTCTCCCTCACATCTGTTTTTCTTTGTCTTTCTCTCCCTTCTTCTTTTTCTAAAATCAATAAACATATCCTTGGGTAAGAATTTGAAAAAAAGGTAAGAGCCCTGGCTGGTATGGCTGAGTGGATTGAGTACTGGCCTGCAAACCCAAGGGTCACTGGTTTGATTCCCAGGCAGGACACATACCCAGGTTGCAAGCCAGGTCTCCAGCCAGGTCACCTGGAGGTAGGTGAAAGACAACCATACAGTGATGCTAAATATTCTAAAAATAATGAATAAAATGTAAAGAAACAAATAAAAAAAACCCCAGAGTGAAAGTCGCCTTGACATGAGCCATTCTTTATGCATCTCAACCTCAATCTTCTCATCCATAAAGTGGAAAAATAATACTTGTCATGTTAATAAAACTAGATAAAGTTAGTTAAGCATTAGAATCCATCCAGGGAGCTTTATAAATCTCTCTTTATATATAAAGATATGGAAGTCTTATAAAAGCAGATTTACTGGAGCAGTCTCCAAGGAGTTGTGTTTTTAAAAGTGTCACAAATGACTGTTAATCGACTCAGTTTTGGAGAATCACAGACCAAGATACAGTTTTCCAAGCTGCATCCCTGGCCCCAGTATGTGCTCAACAAATTTTCATTTCTTGCCTCCCTTCTAAGTCATGCCAAATACAAGGTTTTATGTGCTTTGGGGGTGGGACTGTCACCAATATATATTTTCTCATTCTCCATGGTCATTCATTTATCTCTTTCCCCTTTTTACAACTAGAGTTTGTTCATTATTCTTCTGCAACCACTAATAACGGCAGTTAGGGAGAAAAGAAAGAGCCTCAACGTGATGATTTATACAGAAAGGCAGAATTACTGTACCAAGAGAGAAGAGTGTCAGCATCAATGGATATTTATGGGGAAACGGCATGTTATAGCACTGCTCATTAGAGATGCTGTAGTTAAGGTTCTGTGAATGTTAATGATCTGTATTAGAGGAATAATGATAGACTCACAGCAGCAGCAGTTAACAGATACCTCTGAATCACATTTTCTTACCATGCAACAGATCTCTAAGTAACCTAATTTATGCCCACTGAAGGAGCAAACATGCATCAGTGCACCTGTCATTGCTTCAGCATGGGTAGCACATTGGCAATGAGTTTTAGGAACAAGATAGAGAGATGCTTCCTTCCTTCTGTTTGAAATCTCACTGTGTTCTGGTCGAGAGACAGCTGGGTCCAGCAGAAAAAGCATTCCCTAAGCTTTGGGTAGGGTGGCCCTACACCCTGGTTTACCTAAGGCAGGCTTTATTCATGCATAGTGTCCTGCTGTGATTGTTAATAGGGAAGCCCCCTTTCAGTTTCAAAAGTGACCCAGTCTGGAGAATAAACTAGATCATCTTAGTTTTAGGGTCAGAGACAGCTGGATTAAATTCTTAGTGATGCCTCTTCTATCTGTGCTAAGTGCTTTAACATCTTTGATCTTCACTTAATATCCTTTACGGTAGAGGGAGACCTACATTGTTGTTTGCTAGAGTCTCACAGTAGTGAATTAGGTGTCTATCACAGGCCCTCGTTTGGGTGCTCAACATTTGGTAGTTACAATTGTGTGTTATCCCTGTCTTTTAGCATGCATGCTCCTGCAGGTTCAGCCCCACACTCTGCTTTTGAGTTAAACTTGATCTTGTTGACAGTATTATTTGGGCAAGGAGAACTGAATGCACTCCAGCCCCTTACTCTGTACATATTCTTCCTTCCAGTAGACCAAAAGCACCCCAGCCCCTGGGCTAGGTCTTATGGTCTTACTCATCCTCATATCTCTTAAAGCACCTGGTACAGTCCTTTGTTCATCCAGCAGCTCATAAAAATAATTATGGCCAACACTTATGGAGTGCTTACTACGTGTTAGGTGCTGTTCTAAAGCTTTTATATGTAATATCTTATCCAAGTGCTCAAAAGAACTCCATGAGGCAGGTATCATGGTCATTATCTTCATTTTACAAGTGAACACAGCCAGGCACAGAGAAGTTTAAATAGCCCATCCAAGGTCACACAGCTGGTAATTGAGGGAGAAACCTTTCAAGCCTACATAGTTTGGCTACAAGGTTCACACTTTTAACTTCAATACCATGTTGCCTACCAAGTACTGAGTACTTATCCTGTGTCAAACACAACAGAAGTCATATCTGTTATTTAATTCTCACAAGAGCCCAAGAAGTAGCTCCCGCTGTGTTGTTAACCCGTCATGAAGAAGAATCCAGAAGATAAAGCACCTTACCTCGAGTCACACAGCTGAGAAGGGTAAAGCTCCAACTAACTTCCCACTGCATGCTCTTCCTGCTGTTTCACTCCCCCATCTGGCTCACAAATTCAGTTCTAGCATCACAATGCCTCTGATGGGAGGAATCATGTAAAGGACCTCTTCCTCAGACCTCCTCACTTCTCCCACCCATGGAACTAACAAGTGGGATCCTCCGACAGTGGCTTTCACACTACCCTCTGTGGATCTCTTCCCTTCCGGAAACTCCTCAGTCCTTCAGAGTGGGTGGGTGGGTGGGGAGCTTCCTAGTATGTAGTCTTCAACCCAGCTTCAATCACATCTCTTCCTTCCTCTGTTTATATAAAAACTCTACCAGGCACGCTTTATTTGAGTAAAGGTTCCTGGGTTTATAAAAAGCTTTAAGACCATTCCTCTAGGAGACTTCTGGTAGGAATTTTAGCAGACAAATGGAGGGCTCATTATTTTATTCTGACATGATTTTTGCCAACACACAACTGACTGAACAGTAGCACAGGCAGCTGCTTATGCAAACTCCGATCCCTTCTGCATTTGCATTTGTGGAAAACAAGTTTGAGGAACGATTTAACAGTGAGCCATCTACCACCTACAATTCTGTTTGATTCCATTCATGACAGCTCAGTTTTTCAACCACAGGAGAAAGAGCCAGATACCATTTCAAGCGATAGCATGATATGGCCCAAAGGAGAGTCATGGCTGAGCACAGTGAGGAAGATGAAAGGGGTCATGGCTGTCTTTGGCAAGAACCCGAAAAGGGCGGGTGAAAGTGTTGATCCACAAACACCCTCAGAAGTTGGAGGTGTGAAACAGCAACTAGGTAAATGGCAGTGCTATAGGAGAGGAGAGAGGGTGGTCAGTCTATGTCACCATAGTATCCAACCTCCCTGGAGGTAGCTTAGACCTCATGTTTGTCTCACCCTACCACACCAGCAAGATCTTTCCAGATGTGCCCTGGTCATCACTTAGACTTACCTCGTTCTGTCTCTCTCCCAATCTCTCGCCGCAGGGCCTCACCCCAGTTCTGACTCACAGTGGTCCTCCCTTGTCTACCCCTTGACCTCTTTGCCCTCAGACCCATTCTGGCCATCTCCCTGCTCTGTGCTATGTGCCAAGGACTGAACCCTGCAGACCACATCATCCAGGCTCCCTTGCTCACATGCTTCCACTTAGGTTCAGCCAATAGGAGGCAGTGGTTGGAAACTGGATGGTGGAAGGAAGGGAGAAGGGGTGAATTTCATCCCAGCTTTCTTTGGGCAGTATTTGGGCAGTGGTTGAGTGTCCTCCATGGTTTTAGTTTCCAGCACACAGCCCATCTCTCTATGGTCCAGGGCCTGCTTGGGCAGCCACCCCTATGGCCCCAGAACCTGCCAATAATGGGGTACTGGCAGCTTCACCTCCTGGGCTCTACTAATGCCACCTCTTCCCTTTGTCTTTCTTATATCATACCGTAGGGGTGGTAGCAGCTTCCTGGTAGTACTAATTATGGTGGCCCCAATGTCTCCTGTTTGGCATCTCAGTTCTTCTAACACCTGTGTAACTAGTTCCCCACATTAAACTCCCTGTATTATAGAATACAGAAACTCCCTGAATAGTGTGGACTCAATTCTCCTGACTCTATCCTAAGAGATACACCTAGATAAATCCATTAGCTTCCTAATGGTCTCCCTCCCTGTCTGGCCACCTGCTACAGGCCAATAGAGTGATGCTGAGAAATGCAACTCTCATTGTTATTTCACCCTAAAGCATCAGTGGCTTCCTGGCAAATTCCAGCTTCTGAGCACCACTCTTCAGACCTCACTGGGGCTGGCTTCCATTAGTATCATTGTTTTCTGTTCTCATTGTCCTGCCGCACATACTTCTCATCAGCCCCTGGGACATTTCAGTGCCTTTAAACATTCAGTTTCCTCTTCCTGAATGCTCTCTCACCCTTTCTCCAGAGCCAAACTCCCATCATCTTTTAAGACTCTACTCCAACCCCAATGCCCACTGCATCCACTGGGTGCAGACCTCACCAAATTCCTTTAGGCAAAGTTTACTGGCCTCTGCACTGCTTGCTCCCAGCACATCTCATACACAACCTCTTATAGCCTTGGTCACACTGACTAATTATTTGTATACGGATACCTTCTTCTTGAGACCATCAAAATCCTTAAGCAATCAGTCTTATTCTTCTTTGTATCACTAGTGAGTAGGGTGCTGTCTGGCAGATAAAAGATTCTCAGTAAGTATTTGCCAAATAGATGGATGCAAAAAAGAAGGACTTTCTAGCAATGGGAGCTCTGAGATTAAAAAACAAAATGAGGGGTTGTCCCTGCAGGTATGTGATTCAAAGCCAGAGTCAGAAAGGTTCACCTGCATTTGCCACACACATCCTCAAGGGGTCTGCATTGCTGGAGAGGCTGAACCACATAGCATCTTGCAATGTTCCTACCAGCTGTAGGATTTCTAGGAACATAGCATTCACTCTGAGGACAATATATAACTACAGCTAAAAGAAAGCCCACTTCAGAGTCCTGGCTGGTGCCACAGTGGATAAGGCACTGGCCTGGTTCGATTCCCCAGTCAGGGCAACATAACCAGGTTGCAAGCCAGGTCTCCAGCCAGATCTGTAACTGGAGGCAGGTGAAAGGCAACCATACGTTGCCTCACTCCCTCTCTGCCTGTCTCCCTTCCCCTTTTTCTGAAAAATAATAAATAAACTCTTAAAAAAAAAAAGAAAGAAAGCCCACTTCAGAAACTTCAAAATGCTGAAACCCTATGCCATTCTTGGGCATGCATAAATTCAGATTCCTTTCCCTCACTTCAGGATGGCCTCCTCTGGTGTGACATCTATGTTAACTGCATCGTGATAATTGTAATTTCTCTACAATGTGGTGCTTAATGAGGACATGAAACTGACAAATGTTCAGAATAGATTTAATCCAATTATACAACATCTTGATCCAGATTTCAAATGAAAGGAAAAACCAACTGCTGAATGGTGAATGAAAATTTATTTGCCATGAAAAATGGGTATGGGAGTTGAAGGGAACAGTTGTCCAGAGAAATTCTTTACATTAATGGATTGACTCTTTCCGACATTTGAACTAAATCTAAGGCAAAGAAGACCAACTGATTCTGACTGTTGGAAGAATGGGGTCTCATAAAGAAACACAAAAGCCTTTGGAGGGTAAGAGAGAGAAGTGGCAAATAAGAAGCTTTTCTGATCATAAGAGATGGGCAGCTTATACTAAGATGTGTTCTTTGTGATTCACAGATACCTTTTCAATATTAGGAGGATGAAAGCAGTGTGCCAGGCAGAGAGACGGTTTGGACATGAATTAGACATGGTCATGACTCATCAAACTCAATCTAAGGGGGCAGAGAGATGTTCACAGATAGCACCTGAGTGCTGGGCCTCCTGAGGCCTAAGTGCTGTCAGAAAGACTCAAAAGCAATGACTCATGAGTGCGGGGACCTGAGGCCTGAGCATTGATTCTAATTATGGTGACAGTGAGGAGATGAAGGACTCTGCCTTTTCTTTCACTATAAAGGGAATAGTTTTTAGCAGAAATTGTGTGGGTGCCAAAGCCAAAACAACCCAGGGTTCAAATTCTGACCCTGCCACTTACCAGCTTTGTGATCATGAGTGAGTTATGTGACCTCCAGGAATCTCTGCTTCCTCACCAAAATGACACCTACCTACCAAGATTATGATTGCAGAAACAAGCCAAGACCAGAAGCTAGCTGGTCCATGGCACACAGCAGACGCTCAACTATGTCTACCTGCTTTTTCCACAGGGAAGGCAGCCTTGGGGTCTTAGTACGCATGGCTTGTGGCCTGACACTATCAAATGAAGAAAGAAATTGGGCTTCAAACATGGTCAGGACTTCCATCGGTCTCTCCTACTGTGGCTCCTTTTCACACAGAACAGGAAGATGCCGAGCCCTGATTTCAAGCTCCCCAGAAGGTAACTAAGGAGAAACGGATTTCCTAGGTACCGACTCTACACCCAATGTTTGCTCAGTGAGATGACTTGGTTATTATACTCTTTACATTCTTCCTATCAAGTGCACTAACTTCACAGGGCAACGCCACCACTTACTCCTGTTCACTCCAGAGTGAGAGCCTTTCAAATCCAAGGTGATAATGATGGTGGTAGGAAATGGGCCTCTAGGGTTTGTGGCTTGGCAGCTGAGATACTGGGAGTAAGACCATGATGAGGTAAATAAATACAAGATGTAATGAACATGGGGCAAACGGAATGAGAGAGTAGGTCCATCATTCTGAGATCCATCACTGTAGTCACCTTCACAACACAGGAACCCCTTACACGGCCATTTACCTGCTGCTTAAATACCCCTAGGGACAGAGACCCCGCTACTCTGAGAGGCTGCACTGTCCTGTGGAAATCAGCTCAGGTAGCCTGAAGTTTCTGGCTCATGCTGTACCCAGATTTGTCTTCTCTTGTCATGAAACTTGGGCTTCTCTTTTAGTCATAGGACAGCCCATAAAATAAGTGGAGGTAATCAATATATAACATTCCCCAGCCTTTACTTCCCCAGGGTCTGTAAAAGCAGCCCTGAGAAGTTGGTAGAAGATGCTCATCATTTTCATTCAGGAAAATGAGTTGCAGAAAGTCAAAGGGATGGACAAAGATCACACCCAAAGGGAGGAAAGAATTTCAGGGGGGGTCTGGTCATTCCTGCCAATTTCTGAATCTATGTTTCATCAAAAGGAGATTAATGTCAACTCCAACTTACCAATTTGACAAACCATGTCCTTCCTATTTACCACTATGCCAAATTTTCAAGAATCTCTCTTTTGAAGGACCCCCAAATTATTACTGCTAATTAGAAAATCTTTTATGCCTTTTATATCTTTTATACATAAAGGACTTAAACTGGGCAGTTACAAGGTGAGAGATGAAAGATATTTTTCAGCCAGAATGCTGGGAGAGGGTATGAGGGAAAGGGAGAAAATCACTGAGTATGTCTCACGCCAAAAGTGACATAATGCACACTAAGGTTTAGGTCTGTGTCACTGAAACAGTTGACCTTCATGGTGAGTTTCAACCAAGTTTAGTGCTGTGGGGGCATAACAGGGTCTGAAAGAAGTACTTCAGCAGCCTGGGACTGTACCAGTTCACTTGAAGTCCCACTGTGGAGCTGGAATCATGTACAAAGGCTAACAGAGCAAAAAGCACTAAATAACGAGTGTAGTAATGGGATGCTTAGCACACACCTCACTTCCCGTTCAGAAATGTGCATTTCCAGCAGTGCCAAAGAGGCAGGACATTTGTCTAAAGAACATGACCAGCACTATCAGCTGGCAGAAAGGAAGACCACCTATATGTCCCCATTTCTTCAAGATGAAAACATGATAAATTAATCATGTTTTTTGACTGCTGCTAAGTACAGGCACTATAAACTCAAGAGTCAGAGGGACTTCAGTGGTTTGCCTAGACGTACTCCATTTCTCTTTTATCTGTTCTAATCCTGCCCATCCTTCAAAGCTTTGCCCAAAGTATATCCTCTTGCCTGAAATGTCCCTGTCTCTCGAGCCATCTAACATTTCCTGTCAGCAAGCATTTATGCCATTGGATTTCAGAGATCTTGACGTAAAAAATATATATGTGTATTTAAGATATAGAAGAAATCAGCCCTTATGCAAAGCTTTTGGCTGTCCTGACCAGGAAGAGTTAAAACATATACATTTAGAAGTGAGTTAGATTAATCCTTATCTTGGTCCAGAGTTCCTAGGAAGGAGGGGAACACAGCATGACCCTAAGAACAAATATTTTAGGAGAAGGGGACCTTACAGATCCAAATGAAAACAAGCAAACAAAAGCATCCTAATGCATTATTTGTGAAATCAGAACATGAAAGTGGCCAATGCAGCTGAGTATCCTATGTTTGAAGACTTCCTCCCACTCTTTCTGATAGGTGGTCTCCCAGGTGCAGTTCCAGTGAAGGGAGTGCACAGTCTTAGCTCAGCTTTCCTAGTCATGCACAGCTCTGACTGCAGGAACATCACCCTCACTTGGAGCAGAGACTGGCTTCCTTATGGGGCCCTCACTGGCCTCAGTTCCGTGAGCCGGCTGGCACAGAGCACACAGTCCCTCTTCCGTACATGGCCCTCTGGACGCCCATCTCCATATTTTCTTTTTTCATGGTTTCTTTCCTGCAGGCCAGGCATTTCCAAGTGCTTCAGCTACTCCTCATGAGATGGGCTTTCAAACCCCTTATTCAATCTGATCTTGAAGCACGAAGGTGTGTCTTTATGTCCCCCACCATGTGGGGTCCAGAATCCGTAACAACAGTCTGCATAGAAGTCATTTAGCCTCATAACAGCTCATTAGGGCCAGAGCTGGGATTCTGGAGGGTCTGCATGACTTCAAGCCCATAGTCTTTCTACCCATTACTGAGTTGATTGGGATCAACAGTGATTAAACACCCTAGTTTTTTTGTTGCTATTGTTTGTTTTACGGAGGCCATGGCAAAATCTTATGTCCCCCTGCCCCAGAGCCCTCACTGGCTCCCCACTACTCCCTTATTATGTAGACAGGTTGCCTTCAAAGTGCCAACTGGAGGTCCTAAATGTAGATCTGGGCCTACAGTGCCTTGGGGTTGTGCCACAGAGCTTGAAATATCCTTTCCCTGTCACGTTTCCAGCAATCCCACCAGCACACGGGCCTTGGTACAGTGCACTTCCTGGGTCCCCCATAAGCCCACTACACTTGGCTTTTCCCACAGTTTTCTGCCCACTGGCTGGGCCCTTAGACACTCTAAAGGTCCTGACTAGCCCTTCTTCTGTCATCCCTCTGAAGCTTCTCAACCACTTCCCACTTGAATGGACAGATATCTTCCTAGAACAAGACACTGTCCCCTGCTTGACCGGGTATAATAAAATCTTTGGTTGAGGATTTCTGCAATGGAACACCTTTGTAAAGGGTGTGATGATTTGCATGATTCAACTCACTCCCACTGATGGTGCCGGACTTTCCTTCTGATTGGCACCCATTCCTCAGCCCTACTCTTCTGTCCCGTGTGCTTTCTTCCCTGGGCTCACTGAGGGGTCCCCATGTACAGCCCCCAGCAAAGCCATATGGGTCATGACACACCCAGAAGAGGGTCTCCTTTCCTCAGGTTGCAGACATATGAGTCCAGGTCATGGGAGACCAGCAGTAGAAAAAAGATCTACTTACACTTACAGGTTGACTTTTTGGCACATCATAAACACCTTCCTTCTTTTGGCTGGTGGGAACCTATGGAAAGATCAAATTTAACACAGTCAAAACATCTGATACACCATTTTGAAAGAGCAAGGCAACCAGACCTCAACTCAACCCCAGGCTGGGTATGTGTGTGTGAGAATAGAGCCGGGGCCCCAGGGTCTGTGAAAGCAGCTAGCCAGGCTTCTTCTCTCAGTAAATCCAGATGAGGACAAGGGTATGTGTGAATCATTTAACAAATGTCTGCAGGTGTCTCCACCTTTGGTATTCTTAGAATCACAGAATAGGAAGCTGCAGAGACCTTAGTAATCATGTGGTAAAAAAAATAAAATTTCCATTTCACTAAAGACAAAACTGAGGCCCAGCCAGGAGGGTTCTCCAAGCTCCCTGAAGCAACTAAAAAGGTTTTCAGCTTCAATGCTAAGACTGAGACCCAGCCTATTTAACATAGAGCAAGCATCAAGGTCCTAGTGCAATTCTGTTGGGATCATATGCAAGCCATTGGATATGATCAATTGGATATGTTCAAGGAAAGGACCCAGAAATGGTATGAAAATCATAAGACTAGAATTCAGAAAAATTTCTATTTTTTAAAAACACATAATCTCTTATTCATCCACTTGGTCTGACTGGGCCACATGGTGACTGGACCACCCTGAGCCAATCACTGAGCTCCTCTGAGCTCCATTCTTATAAAATGGGGTTTATTGGCTCTACCTCTCACTCAGGCTATTGTGATGATCAAGTGAGAAAACAGTAAATAAAAACAATTCAGCATTATAATACTATAAAATGTTAGAACAGTTTCTTTTATCATTATATATATTATACATAATTTATATATATATATATATATATATATATATATATATTAATACCAACAGTGCATTGAATGCTTTTCTCATTTGCTAATCAAGGGCTCTGTACTGAAATGTTCCAGATTGAAAGGAATTATAGTTATTCTTCTCCAGCACCTAGCAGAGCTCAGCTCACAACCTCATTGGAGGGATCAACCAGCAGTCATTTTATAATGATCAGATAACACATCTTGCATCACACTGGGGGCCCTTAGGAGCCGGCACAATGCCCAACACCCAGCAGGCATTCAGTATACCTCTGCTGTGTAAATGTTCCACAGAGGGATGGGGGAAATGGTGAAGAAAAAAAATATCTTTTAGGCTGCGGCCTGGTAACCATACAGTTCTCAGATAAGTAAGAATTTGAGCTAATTCTTTGCATCCCTTTGTCATCTTCACTCTTGTTTAACTTTACAATCCTTACAATAACCCTAAGAAGTTGGCATTATATCCTCCACTTTCAAAAGTGGAAAGTGAGACTCAGAGATGTTTAGGAAATCTGCCTGAAGCTTCATAGCCAGGAAGTGACCAGATTCAAACCCCGCTCTTCTGACCACCCAACAACACATTTATTACTAGCAGTATGAGCTGATACTGATGAGGCCCTTTCTATGGGCCAGGCACTAATCTAGACATCTGTTTACATACCTCCCCATGTAATCCTCCTGACAAGTCAATCAGGGAAGGATGACAACTGTCTTCATTTTCCAGAGGAGGAAAATGACGCCTAGAGAGGGCAGCCAGTGAGCAGGGGAGTCAGGAGTTTGGGCCTGGGCAGCCTGCCTTCTAACTACCGTACTATACAGACAGCTGTATCTCACTCCTGTCCCCACAGTTCCTACAGCTGTCCTGGGTGCTTCTTTTTCTTTGACAGCACATTCCACATTCCGAGAAGCTGGTACGCATGCTTGCAGAAGATGGACTATGCGTTAGCATGGCTGTGCAAAAGATGCACTTTAGAGCAACTCTCAAAAATCTGTTTGCGATGGCCAATGAAGGAGGCAATTCCTTTGCTCCTGATAGCTGAGCTACATCTAAAAGGAACCCTCTAAGAATGCGTACAGAGTCCTTGTTGATGAGGGCCAGTACATTACCAGCCCTCATGTTACTTCTAGCTCACCCTTTCCCGAGCAAAATGAACAGCATTTCTGTTCCCTGTAATTCACCGCTCACAGTGGGCACTTAGCAAGCTGAATGGCTGCTGACTCCCCATTATCCCTGAAAACAGAGGGAAAGTGGTGAGAAGGATAAAGCCAACCTGTGCATAACTGAAAAACCTTTTCTAGTCAGCTCTCCCCTGGGTGAGATATTAATCTGCCTGTTTGTCCCTCATGATTTATCTCAGCCAGGACATCTCGGGAGACTTGCCTGACTCTCCAAGCCCAGTTTGAATCTTTCTCTTCTCTCTTGTAACCTCTGGTGCATTCTTTCATTAACAAATAAAAGTTGCCAAGTGCCTATTAGGTGCCACGCACTGTCCTTAGCCCCGAACAATGACAGAAAACAAGAGGAATATGGACCCCAATTGAACAGAGGTCCTTGTCGCAGTAGGGAGACGGAAAGAATCCAGGCTGCCGCAGTGGTGTGTAAAAGTACTTTATCTTATATAGGAACTGGGAAACCACACTGCAGCTGCCTGGGCCCTCTTGTGTTCCCACCGCTCTGCAAGCTTGCTGAGGGCAAGGATATCTTCTTATCCTTATTCTCCCATCTGCAAATCCTGGTGAAGCAAGAAATGTCCAGCATCAAACCTTTATCATGTGTGTGCTGAGTTCAGAACACTGGCAGAGGAGCTAAAGGGACGAGGACCAGAGAGAGCCTCGGTCCTGGCTCTCTGCTCCCCCGGCAGTCCACGGGGGCTGTTGACAGGGTCAGTACTGTGGTGCTGTGGAGGGATAACAGTTCTGGACCAAAAGGAAGTGGGGTATCTAGTTCTTAACCTTGGCTCCACCACAGGCTATGTGACCTCAGAGGTCACTCTGTTGTCTAAACTCAGTTTCCCCGTCTGCTTTTTGTGAGCATCCAATGGGTTGTCTATATACTCGCTGAGGGCAGGAACCATGTATGCTCACTGTTACATCTCCATGGACCGGGCACTTGCTAGGGGCTCAGTACAGGATTGCTTTATAAATGAACATGTTAATACGTGTGAAATGACTCTAAAACCTATATATTTAGTGCTATACATCAGAAGACACTTTTAGGCCCTGACTGGTGGCACAGTGGATTGGTGCTGGCCTTCGAACCCAAAGGTTGCGAGTTCTATTCCCAGCCAGGGCACATAACTAGGTTGCAAGCCAGGTCTCCAGACAGGTCCATAGCTGGAGGCAGGTGAAAGGTAACCATACATTGATGCTTCTCTCCCTTTCTTCCTCCCTTCCTCCCATTCTCTCTGAAAATAAAGAATAACATCTTAAAAAAAAAAAAAAAGACACTTCCAGTTCAGCAACATATTAATATCATGGAGAAGCCATTTGAGGCTTGGGTGACATAGGACTAGAAACTTATTATTTAAACAATAATGCACTTGACACATCATGGATATTTTAAAATGGTTTTTGAATGAACCAAGTTGGAGGCGCCTGCCTGGGAAGCTGGGATCTCACTGACGCAGGAACTTGGGAAGAAGCTCAGGAGCAGCAGGTTTAGGGTCAGAGGCTCTGGCCTTGGACCCAGCACTTACATAGGAGGGCTTGATTGTTTTACATTTAAAATGATTGCCATCATAGCCATTTTATCTCCCCTAGTTCCTGGAAAGATCAAACTGGAGTAAGGTGTAAAGATGCTTTGTATTTGCGAGGCTCCCGTGTTGTTTTAAGGAGATGGCTGCTAACTGTTTCTAAGGCATACAAAAAGACAGGCAATGACTATTATTAACCCAGTTAGGACAACGAGACTGGTGACCCTCAAAGGCAGGTTATATTTACTCAAGAGCCTCTGCAGCCCTTAGGCTGGAGTTACCAACAGCCAAGGCAGGAGAGGCTGCAGCTTCCGGTTGGGCCCTCTGACAAGGTGAGGGGAACACGTCATGTTCTACTTCAGTTAACACATCATCAATTAGGCATCCTGGGCAGCGTCTGATACTGATGGCTTGTGGAAACTAAGGGAGCGAACATTTACAGGGAATCTGCTAGGTCCCAAGTGTCATTCTTCTCGCTTTACATCTGCACATAGCTAAAGCCGATAATTCTGTATCCCTGGTTTACAGGATAAGATAGTTAAAGAATTAGGCCCCAGGCCCCTGTACTTCATTGCAGAAAACAGGAGATGGGATGAAATCTGAGTCCAACCTGGACCGAGCTCACAGATGTGATACATTGCAATCGACTCAGGAAGAATAGATATAGATAACACATGGAGACCCTTAAAAATATAATGAGGCTCCTAATGGCAGCTTGTTAAAAGCCCAGCCATATCTTTGGCCCAAGAGTTTATCTCTTGTTAAGCAAATTGAGGCCTCCCCTGGCAATTGCAGGAGAGGAAAATTACTAGAGGCCTTTCCAATAGAGGGCGTTAAGATATTCATTCTATTAAATGCTGCCTTCCTGTCAATGATGGACAGACAGGAAGATCCAGAGGTCAGAACTGTTAAAACAGTGTGATTTTTAATGATAATGACTTGAAATGTATACAGAATTTGATTGTGAAGCTCAGTATCAGCATATTCAGAGCTGAAAGGAGTCTTGGGATTAGCGTATCAATATTATAGAGGTCAGAGATACCTGGTGTGAGTGGGGAGTCCTACCTCTCTTAGCTCTGTGACCCTGTTGTGCCTCACTTTCCTCACTGCAATGGGGCCATAACAGGGCTGTTGGGAAGGATATTAACATGCTGCATATAAATGTCACCACTCAATACATGTTGCCAAAACTATACACACCCACGCACACATACACACATGCACACACACCATTGCTAAGAGTCCCGTTGCCCTGTAAAGCAAGCCAACATGCCTCTATGACAGGGCAAATAGTAGCAAAGAGTAGAACAGGGCATTGTCTGAGAGACCCCTCAGTTTCATCTCCCCATTTTACAGGTGAATAAACTGAGGCCCAGAGAAGGAAAGGAACTTGACAACATGGATGATGGCTGAGCTGGTAGGACTTGTACTGAGAGCCTTAATTGGCAGGCGGTGGGCTCAGTGTGTGACCTGGATAAAGCCTCTTTGGTACTTTCTCCATGTGAGCTTGTTTCATTCTCATGCCAACATGTGAGTTAGGGAGAAATTATTCCCCAATTTTGTCACTGAGGAAACTGAGTCTCTGAGAAGGCAAATACTTTGCCTACTACCATCCAGGCAAAGAGGTTGGTGATAGAACCAGAACTTAAACCAGTTCTCCACTCACCTAACTCCTCCCTCCTCTCACCCCATCTCTAAACCTCCTTCCCCACAGCTCCCCACAAAGTACAAAGGGAGTCCTGCCAACTACAGCTAAGTCTGAATTCTGAAACCTCTTATATTGAAGGGCCTGCTATTTTAAAAGGTATTCTGTATATTGTATATATGTACCCCACCTAGTTTTTTTTTTTTTTTTTTAATCCACTTGTCTGATGATGGAGGGTTGGATGAAAAAGGGAAGGGATTGAGAACTACAGGTTGGCAGTTACAAAACAGTCTTGGGGATGTAAAGACAGCACAGAGAATATAGTCAGTAATATTGTAATAACTGCGTAGAACGAGGTGGGTACTGGAAATATTAGGAACCACTTTGTAAAGTATATGATTGACTAACCACTATGCCATGCAGCTGAAACTAATACAAGATAATAGTGAATGTAAACTGTAATTTAAAAAAATGTTTTTTAAAGGAAAAAGATTAAGAAGTGAAAGGTGTTCTCTCTTTTGAGAGATACTGGTCATTGTTTCTCCTGGCCTCGTATTCAGACACTGCAAAGTTATACTTGAAAATCCAACACTGAAGACAACACATGCAACTTATCTGTTTGAAGACAGAAACTTTGTCAGTGACTACTTTAAACAAAATTTGGAACCACAACCTTGAACTTGAATCCAATCCAGATAGATCCGGATAGAAATACAAGGGATATTCACTGCTGCACAGTTGATAATCTGTGTATAACTTTTGACTCCCTAAAAACTTAGCTGTCCTTGTGTATTCACTGGAATTCAGCTTCAGGAAACCCCCCCACTCCCTGCCCTCATGGATACTATAATTGGTAGGTGTGCAAGTTCCCTATATAAAATGGTGCAGATCAATGTAAGAGTCAGCCCTCTGCATTTGCAACTTCCCAACCAAAGATAGAAAACAATACAGGTACTTATTGAAAGAAATCCTCATGTACGTGCACTTCCATGTAGTTCCAACGCATATCATTCAATGGTCAACCACCCTTAGATTATTATTCCACAGTACTAGTTTCAACTGACTTGTTGATGGAGCTAACATTATACTTTGGTCATGTAGAATTCTGTGCATTTTATGGAAACTGAAAAATCTGCTTTATTTTTATTATTTAAGTAATACATGCCAAAGGCATAATAACAGACCTCACAACTAAGTAAATTAAGAAAATTACAGCCCTGGCTGGTGGCACATTGGATAAGGTGCCGGCCTTCGAACCCAAAGGTTGCTAGTTCGATTCCCCAGACAGGGCACGTAACCAGGTTAAAAGCCAGGCCTCCAGCCGGGTCTGTAGTTGAAGGCAGGTGAAAGGCAACCATACATTGACGTCTCTCTCTCTGCCTCTCTCCCTTCCCCTCTCTCTAAGACTAATAAATAAAATCTTTAAGAAAAAAAAAAGAAAATTAAAATCACTTATGAAATACATTACTTCTATAATGCTCATTTTCAAATTAGGACTAAACTTCTAACTAGTGAAAAATGGAAGGCTGTCGCAGTTGTTGGATGTGTTGCTGGGCTGCAATTACTCAGCTCTTTGGTGGGCAAGTATGGGGGGCAAAGGTGAGCTCCCACACAGTTGCCTGAATTTGATCTTAGCTCTAAATAGCTGTGCAGCCTGAGGACACTACTCAACCTCTCTGAGTCTCAGTTTCCCCTATGAAAGAGGGCTTCAAATGCCTACTTCGTAGAATACTCGTGAGAATTAAATGAGTTAAAAGTATGTCCAGTTTTTCATATAAGCAGACATTTAAGAATATTAATTTACCTTCCCTTCAGAAGGGGTAAAACCTTGAGCTTTACTTTCTGTTATTCAGTTAATTTTCCCAATGTTGTTTTCAAGTAGCACTTTTGAATTTGTACGTCATTTTCAGTAGCGTGGGTTAGCTTACAGAAACTCAATGAGCATATTCTTTTGAGAAACAATGGGCCTTGCTATATTATGGACAATAACCCTCCCATGGATCACTTTAGCAAAATGGAATATTTGATTTTGGGTCAACTGAAAATAGTCAAGATCCACTCCAAGTTAAAACTGGCCATTAATCATTTCAATGGCCAAGCATAAAAACTACTAGTAAATTAGAGGGAAAATAAAAGCCAATTCATGCAGAGGTATTTAAACAAGCCTGGAATGACCAAGTGGAGTGTGTGAGAGAAAAGCCCTTGGTCCTTCTGACCCGTCAGAGCATTTCCTGGTGGTGGAGCAATGCTGAGAGAAAGAAGTGGTTTTATACCTGATAAATGTTTTCTTCTGTTTCGGGGTCACGGATTGGCTCGTGTCCAGCCTCAAACACAATGTACTATTATGAAGCGGCCAGACAGGAAAGGTCAGAGGAAAAAGAAAGAGGAGAAAAAGCATTTGGAATTCAAGGTACAAATCACAGTTAGCATTAAAGAAATAGGCACAAGCGAAAATATCTTAAGGAGACAACTGAATTATTGAAACACCAGTGGGCCTTGCGCATTTCTGACTTTTCTACAGAAAAGTACAAGTGTCTGGTGGTTAGTCCCTAGTGGTGACTGCACGATGCCCAGCAGATCTTCCTGGAATTATGACCTCCTTACTCCATGGCATTTATCCCTCCTTGTGCTGGTGATGCTGAGTGGGAATGTTGTCCCTGGGGAATGCCTGGACCCTAACTTGGTAAATGTGGGGTCTCAGTGATCACCCTTCAGTGCTCCTTAAGGCCCAGGTTCTTAGGCCAACTTTGAAGTGCTCGGAAGCCCTGAACTCCCTCATCCCCTAAATATCACTTTAATTTACATTCTCAGTTTTAAATACTGGGTATAAAATTTTCCCTGCCCAAGTTTCTGACTCTAAAGGACTAGGCTATTTCCAAACAGTCAATATTCCTCCTTCTCTGTCAGCTGATGAGCTAGGGGCTGAGCTCATGTCAGAAACAGATCATCACCCTTGGCATTCGTTGTGAAGCAAGGGTGGGCAAGTCGTTAAGAGCATCTTCGACTTCTGTCTGCCTCCTAGGCTAGATACTGCATCCACGGCAGGTGATCCACATTATCTCCCCATTTAAAATCGTATCATTTTACTCTTGTCATAGCAGTTTTCTGTGAGAAAATATGCATGCTTATGTGACACACGGACATCTATAACCCATGTGCGTCCCAGTTCAAAACCGAAGTTTCAGGTTTTCTTTCATGTTTTTCTTGCATGCCTAACAAGTCCATCTTGGGGCTTCTTTCTTTCCTTGGAAATAAGCATCGGGGTGGGGGAGGAGAAAGCCTCCTCTTCCCCTTTTCTCTGCTTCCTTGAATAGAGCACATACTTGAGCCCAAGAGAAGTCATCACACGCTTGAGCTGCCACCTTTTACAGAGTGCAGAGAAAGCTACGGGCTGTCTCTAAGATCTCCTGCTCCCTCCTCACAACAGCACGTGTGGCACAGCCAGCTATCAGAGGGGCAGCCTGGCTGAACGGGGCTTCCGGAGACTTCTCCTCACAGCCTTTCTAAAGCTTACGAACCATCCTTTGGGTCTGGGTTCAAATGCAAAACTGTCAGTCCCCATCTCCAATTCTTAATTCAGAGAAATCACTTATTATTCAGTCTCTCTAAGGAATTCAGAAATCAAGAGACTCTTGAAAACATTCAGGTCTGGGATTAGATGTTTGCAGATTGTGAAGGAGCTAAGGTAGGGGCTAGAAGGCAGAAGTGCATCCCCAAATCTCATGTCAGTGATGCCGGGCAAACTCCTGTTCATCTTTATGGAAATGTGCTCTTGGAGGGGCTATCAGTCCTCACCCTGAGAAAGCACCTTGGTCCCTCTTCAGGCTCTGCAAGCAGGAGATGCTTTAGGTCTCAGACAAAATCTTTATACTACAGGCCTAGGCATTCCTGCCCCTAAAACCCCAGCTGGTTTCAGAAATTACCTGGTATACAGGATCTTCAACATCCTCTTCCAGAATTGTCTACAGCAGAGTGAGGGTAGGGAGGGTGCAAAGCAGAGAATATAAAGGAGAGATGTGAGACTGCATTACAGGACAGTAAAGAAACCAGCTCTGGGTAGGATAGGCTGGTGAGTCAGTGAGGTAGAAAACACATGGAAAAACATCAAAACCCTTGTAGCCACCCCCTCCCCATTGTAACAACAGTGGAGGCAATTGTGTTTCTTCCTTCCCTTGTCTTCCCCTGAAATCTTCCACTGGATTTAAGATTTCAGAGAATAGGGGATCATTTCTAATGCCTTGCTTTTGTGCCTGTAATTTACAAGGGAATCTTTCATCTCTATTTCTACTTGGCAGTAGGAAGAGAAGCCCTGACTTTTCGTTTTCACGTGTTTATTTTAAGGCCCAATCTTCTCTGGTAGCAGGATAAATTCACAGGTATACCTGATACACAGCTTGTTCACACTGCTTATCCTTTTGTGCCTTTTTTTCCAATTCTTCTCTTTGCTTCAATTCATAAATAAGTTGAAAGAGATCTCTCAAGTCCAGAATAACAGGTTCAGCCTGGAATAAAAGGTGGTAAAGATGCATTAAAATAAGGCAAGGGGACTGAACTGCAGGGACCAATTTTTGTGTTTTGCAGGGTAAAACCCACAGTTCTTCCTCTCTCTATTAAACTGAAAGCATTCCATCTTTAATTAATTCTACCTTGTTTATATTGGTTTAGCAAATTGCACTAGGGTAAAGTTCATTTCATCAACTAATTATATTTGCAAATTCGTAACAATCATGAGCATAACAGGCAATGCTTTTATTTATTAGTAATTTTGGATACAATAAAATTAGAGTAGGCCTTCTGCAATATAGCTATTTACTTTCTCTTATTTTCCTTTTAAATGAGGTTATGAACACAGGGAAAGTTATTTATATACTGTGGCTCCATTCAGCTTAATCAGAAAGCAAAATAATTAGTCATTATGAATTACCCATTAGAAAAAAACACAACGAAACCGGATGGGTGTGAGTGAGTTCCCTTGCTTCAAGGCTGTTTATCCTTTTTAGTTAGGAACCTGGGTACCAGCATCGCTTAGTCAGGCATCCGAGTGGGCTTTCAGAGCCCAGCAGTGCGACTGTACTGTCCTCCGAAGTTATAAGCAAAGGTGCCCTACTTCAATGGGGTACTCACCGCCTGGGCTGTTTTGATGGCCACAAATCTGTGATTCCCTTCCTTCCCGCAAACGTATCCAAAGGCCCGGTGATCTGTGATGTCCTTCGCAATGTAGGAAATTTCGTGAACAGCATGATGATGCTGAAGGGCCTATGGGAGACAAAAGAAAGAGCATTATTTCAGGGGATTTTCCCTTCGAGCTGTTGTTAATCAATAAGAGATGTGTTTCAGCTACGTGCGAACAGGCTCAAAGGGCTGTGGGAAAACTGTTGGGTCCAGATGGAAGGAAAAAGAGTTGTGCCTGTCCTTGAGAGATGGAGGCACCCCTCCAAGGCCTTAGTGCTGTGGCCCAGAGATACACAGGACTGCTCATATGCTGCATGAGCGTCTGTGGTGGTGGCTTCTGCTGTATCTTTCTTCATGACACACCCCAGTCTAAGTTCTGGCTTGATATTTAATACATTCCCCTATGCAGGGGCTGTGCTGGCCACGGAGCAAGATGTACACTGTACATCTACATGGGGCGCCATTCACACTCACAGAAACACACTTTGTCCAGTTACAATACTTTTCTGACAGATGGTGATAGATGGTCTTGAAGAACAACCCCCTTTCTCTATCTTGTCCAAAGTCACCATTTGGGCTAGAGGTGGGGTCCCCCGTTATGTTTGAGGCTATTCATGAGTTGGTCCCTCTGTCTACAATGCCTCTTCTTTTTTCCACTTGCCTGAATCATATTCCTTTCATCGAGGTCTTCTGAAAAACAACAACTCTGTGAAACCTCTCTGGAACAAGATTTGATGTCTCTCTCTTTGCAGAAATAATCCCTCCCTTCTGCATTTTCACAGAATGTCAGTCTTCAGCAATAGTGAAATTCCTGATGGACTGGACTCCTCACACACAGCTCCCTCGGCTCCTGCTTTCCCAGACCCTCTGGTTCTGATATATCAACCTGGTTCCTTGTCCCTCTTCCCCACCAGGCTCTCCGTCTTTCACATCTCTGCCATCCTAGCACCTGGCACTGTGCCTGGCCCATAGCTGTTGAATAAGGTAAACGGGAATAGCTGATCAGTAATTTGAAAATCTTTTAAAACTGACCTCCCGGCCTTTATTATCTAAGCTCCAACAAATAATGCTCACCATTATTTGTGATCCTTCCAACCATTTTCCTGTACCAAATCTACTTAAAGAAACCTTTCATTAAACAGTACTCTATAAAGGGTTAGTTATGTATTTGGGTATTACATGATCTGCTTAAAATCCTTGTAACTTCTAGGGCCTTTTCATTATTCTGGCCATTCAGAAGCTTCAATTCTAGCTACTATATGAACAGAAAGCACTCACTGTATTTCTCTGGACCTCAGATCATTCCTCTATCAAGTGAGATGCTTGTATCAGATCAGTGGCTCCCTAATTCAAAGCCCTAGATCTACTGGGGTCATTAAAGGTAATAAAAACAACCCCCTAGCAATTTTCAACATTTTAAAATAGCTAAACAGAAATTTATTCCTAATAAGACTACACATTTCATTGTGCATGCAAATGAAAAGGCCAAGTTTATTTGGAACGGTATCAGGTTACTGCTGGACTGCTTAGCTAACCTTTGAGCAGATTCTCCTTGGAAATTCGTTATGGGTTCAAATAATTCAAACAGGAAGGTGAATGATTATACATGCATTTTTGTGTGTGTGTGTGGACAAAATCTTATTCCTCACTAAGTCCACCCCATAGAGGGAAGGAGACATGTAGCCCAATGGAAACTAAGGTATGAAAACATCGGGCCCACTGGAGTAGATGTTCTCTAAAGTCTTGTTCCATTTTCCTGCATCCTTTAGCCATTAGAACCTCACATCACATGACCAGCCTCTGCAGGCAGTGGGCATCTGCTTCTCATGAGCGTCATCCCTGGCCCTGGCCTTCCAAAACATCTGTTCTCAGCCTGCTGCCATCTTTCCAGGCTTCTGACTTTATGAATCATCTCTGTAGAATTTGCTGCTACACCTTAGTCTTGTAGCACCTGATCATTCACTAACCTATTTTCTCCCCTTGGGACTCTCTCTTCAGCTTCATGCCCTGCCCAGGTTGTCTACTGCTCATTGGACATCATGCTTGGACAGTATTATCAGTGCCCAGCCACCCTGGCTGCACAAAGGGACATAAGACAACTATATAATTCAGGTGGATTTCAACACAAGTAAGGTTTGAAGAAGGAAGTGTTTGTGAGTAGAATAATCAGGGCCCATTTATTCTTGTTTTATTAAGAGCACATATTTAGCCAGCAGAGGAAAACTGCTCAAAGAGCAGTAGCTTTTTCATGGTGTTAATGATGCAAAATTGATGAGACTTATAATCACACTACGTGGTGGTATTGATTTATAGGCTTTTGTCAGCTTGAACGGTAGATGGCAAGGAAAGTGTGAGACAAAGACTTTCTCCTCTCCCTTTCCTGAAAGCATTTCTCCCTCTGCATAATGTGGAAAATGTTATCCACGTCTTTCTCCTATTAAATCAAAGTTTGATGACAGTAGCTTATTGATTGCCAAGTGGAATATTGCTTTAAAATTAAACTGCAATTAGAAGCCTTCCTGGTGGAATTAGGTTTGGAGATGACTGTGCAGTAGTAAAATATCACCTATGATGTAAGACGGCAGATGGAGATGTAATTTATCTGAGAGTCCTCATTAAGTGTTTAAAAATCAAAATATTTTTAATGCCTGATGATACCTAATATTGCCGTGCAAAGTGTAGCTGTGTCTGTGTGTGCATAAAGTGCTTAAGGGTCTTTATAACATGATCTTTTCCCATAGTTAATTTTATGACATGTTGAAAAGGACTGCTTGGCTCATTCATTTGGGAACTAAGAGCCGGCAAGGGGATATGGCTCCACTTTCTACAACCATAACCATGCAGATATAATATAGATACTTGGGAATACAAATATATTAGAATCCGCTAATCCTGCAGCTGTATTGTCATATTCATCTTGGCAACTCAGAGGATCTTGCAAATACTTGTTCACTGAGCCTCAAAATTGCTCCAGGTCTTCAAGTAGATTTTATCAGCATAAGCAATGACAGTCGGAGCCTTAAACATCATCTAGCTCAATTTTATCCATAAAAGGACGGATGGTCAGAGAGAGTTCTGGCAGGACCCGTACTAAACTCAGGGTCCATTCTCACTACTCAGGGTGACAAAGCTTTGAAAAAGAAAACAGGATTATGTAGAATCAAGGCCTCCTTTCTTGAAGACTTCTGGCTCCCTGGTCCAGCAACAAAACCATGATCCCAGGCAAGGGGGGATGGAAAAGTGGGCTGTTGGGTAAAGGAGAAGAGCTGAGGCTATTCTGGCTTCCGGCAGGTATCTGAGGTCAAAGAGGGTCATAAATTGGGTGAGGGAAAAGGCCAGCTATAAGGATCTCAAAGGAAAAGGATGAGCCAGCAGGATCTGGAAGTTGACTCCCGGGAGCTAGGCCATCTGTGGTATCTGTTGAGCAGAGAAGGCTGGGAAGATGGGGTGAGAGAGATAAGAACTATTTCCTCCCAGAGTGCTTCTGTGGGTGGACACTGGGGCCTCGCAGGTTGTTCTGGGGTGGTAGAGAATCCCGGGCCAGGGCGGGAGGGAGAGGGTGAAGGAAAAATAGGTTCTGGTTGGCCTTCTTCCACAATTCCTTTGGAAAATAATTCTAGTCTTGGAAAAATTTAGTATAGATATTAAAACACTCTCCAAAATCAAAGCAGGTATCTGGTTTAAAAATAGGGTCTTCAAGAACTCCCCAACTCTCTGCCACATCTTCATTTATTCTTCCCATTCTGAACCCTGTTTATTCCATTGTGGATCAAATTTTTACTGAACGATTCCAAGGATGATTCAGAGATCAAACTCCTCAATGCAGCCTGATCTTCCTTCCTTGTGTGAACTTCTGGTAACCTAGGCTGCAGACAATCAAAGAATTCATCACTCAACCTTGGGATCTGTTCTTTCCCGCCTCTGCACCATGGATCACATTGTTTTCTCTGCTGATCTGGTGCTTCTTCTTGACTCATATTTCATCAATTACACATAACTGTCACATGTGTGTTTTGAGGCCTGGCTCCAACATCTTGCTACTCATTCATCCAAGGAACTTTTCCTCATTGTCCCATTCCTCTTAGTTATCATACCTGTCCCTAGATCTCATTGTGTTGTATTTGATCTTCTAGGATGTTTCACAATTCTCAGTTTTGTTTCACATCTATCCATCCCTCCAGTTATTCATGCCATATGTATTGATGGAGTACCTGTTATATTCCAGATATCAGACTATAAGTGCTACTTTATCCAGATGATTAAAACAGTGTCCCTTCCCAAAGGACCTAGCAGTTGCATAACATAGGGAGGCACTATAACAAGAGGAGTTAAAAGGTATGTACAGGTTGTTATGTAGGGTAAGGAAGGACTGACTTCAGAGAAGTACAGGCAAAGGAGCTGACCTTGAACTGAGCCTCAGAGAAAAAGGGGGAGTACCTGGAATCAGGAAGGAAAAACATTCTAGGCAGAAAGAAGTTGTTTTTTCTCTACTTTAGGGATGTTAGCTCCTTAAGGAAAAGAGAGACTTCTGCTTCTCCTTAGTTTCATCCTAGCTCCTAATCTTGTTCCTCTGAACAGTAGGTGCTAAATAATATTTGGTAAGTTAAAGAAGGAAGGAAGGAAGAACCAGTCCATTTGAAGGCATACATTGCACAAAGTAGTTGCTAAATAAATGATCAATGAATGATCAAATCAGGTTAATTCACCACATTTCATACAGGACTCATTTTGTGAACAGAGGGTTTCTTATCTGATCATCATGAAATCTTTTTTTTTTTTCATTAGCATTTTCATGAGCCATTTACCAATGTGTAAATGAAGTATCAAATTGTTTGGAGGGTTACCATCTGACAGAATAAATTACAGAGAAGACTTAATTTGTCCTATGGTTCAATACAGTCAATTAAATAAAGTATGGATTAGGAAGTCATCTGCTCAGTCTTTACCATTAGCTTTTTTTAAAGAATAAATTCTACTCCATTTAGCCTTCGTATTATTATTGTGTGTGTGTGTGTGTGTGTGTGTGTGTGTGTGTTTCTGAGGTGAAACGATTCACAGAAAACATACCCACCAGGATTCAAGTGAGTTAACAAAATGCAAAATAAAAATGTAGATACACAGATAGACACAGAATAAAAATAGATACATAGAAAAATAACTACTTTACACTATAGGCAATTATAGTAGTTAAAACCTCACAAGACAAAGGCAGGCCCAGGCTCATTATAAAGGCCTTTCTCTCTTCTAACATATTTTTGGATGCGTTTGCTGCATCACCAAGCCAGTGAGGCTGGGAAGCAACCTCTGTACCAGTCCCTAGGTTCCCCACCATCAAATGCTAAATGAAGCAAGTCAGAGTGAATTTATTCCTGAGTTTCTATGCTGAAATCTTCCAGAAGATTTTACTTAGTACAAGATTAAATTTTCAAATACCCTAATCTCTGGATGAAGAGACATTATGATAATAAAGGATCTAGATCTTGGAACCAAAGGGAACACACTTCAAACTTAAACTCTATCATTTTTTCAGATATGTAGCTTTGGGCAGATCACTCTGATTTTCTGAGCCTTCTTTTCTCTACTTGTATAATATGAAGAATGATACAGAACCCAAAGGTTGTTGGACATTTTAAACTGATCCATATATAACATACCAGATAGAAATGAGATGCCATATTTTCTCCACCAGAATGAGAAGAAAAGAAAAAGATTAAGACTCTTGTTGACAAGAGTATGGGGTAACATATTTTTGAAGTGCCTGATTTTCTTGTGCAATGGGGATAATAATAGTACCTTTCTGTGTTCCTATTAGGAGGATTAATGAGTTAGTATATGTAAATGGATTAAAACAGTGCACAGCACATAGTAAGAGCTTTGTAAATGACAGCCACTATGGTTATTTTTGTTATTTGTGAGAGTGATTTAGTACAACTTTTCTAGAGGGCAGACTGGTTGTATGTTTCAAAGCCTTGAAGACACGCATAAACTTTGTACGAATCTTCTTGTCGAAATTCAATTATCTGTAAATAATGCAAGATGTGGGCAAAGAAGTGGATGCAAGATATTCCTGGAAGTGCTGTTAGAATAATGAAAAATTAGAAATGATGAACATTAACTGACTGATGGAAGGAATTGTATTTCTCTATAAGATGAAATAATATGCAAAAACTGAAAGTCATCATGGGAACATATACATTTTTTTGTAATGGAAGTATAATCATAACATCCTGCTGAATAAATAAAAAGTGTATCACTAAATATTTCATATGGTCCTAATTCTGAAAAAAAAAATGCATTTCCATAAATATGTGCATGAAAAGTCTGGAAATGTATCCAACAAAATCTTAACAAAGGTTCTCTCTTAAGTGGTGGAATTACTACTTATTTTTAAAATCTGACTTGTTGCTTATTTATACTAATTTCTAAGAAAAATATAGATTTATATTAGTTATAGAAAATGGTAATAAGTTATAAAATACTAATAAATATTAAAGAAAAATATAAAATGGTTTCTCTTTCATATTTCAACTTAGCGAATTTGGTGCACGTGCCATCATTCATTTTTACAGCCAGTCCTGAGCCCATTCAGCCTCCTTCATTCTCACCCCCTATAACTAGGTCTTGTCAGTTTCACCTCCCAAACATCTTTCACTTTGGCCATTCCTCTTTATGGCCATGACCAGACCCAAGTCATGGCCATGACTTCCAGCATGGATTGATGCAATAGCCTCAGTGTTTACTCACCCATGTTTGTTGGCCTCTGGTTTAAAAGTTTATGTCACAGTGTGAAGGGAGTAAGAGAAAAATCTGCCTAATTTGATCAGGATTATCTAATACTGAAAACAGGTCACAGGCTCCCCATTGCCTTTATGACCTACCTGATTTCTTACCATGCCCCACTCCTTGCTCCCCACCACCTTGGCCATTGTCCGGTTCCTTGAATTCATGACACTCCCACCTGAAGTTTTGCACATATTATTCCACCTGCCTGGAAAGCTCAACTACCTCTCCTTCAGACTTCAGTACCAAAGTCTATTCTCAAAAGCTTCTCCAGTTGAATTTCCAGTAGAGACCTAGTTCCCAAGATACAAGTCATCTCAGCTTCCTGGACTTTTCCGTAGGGGGCACTCCTTCAGTTTGTCATTAGGTGTATGAACATATAAATGTACTAGTCAGCTCCAGGAAGGCAGGCAGCAACAATACCATTTTTCTCATCTTTTTATCCGTAGTGATTCTTGGTATTTGGCCACAAGCATTTTCTTGCTGCACAACTAATTGGTCAGAAGGTAATATTGTCATAAAAGATAAGATAACAAAAAATAAAAGAGGAACATTTAAAAGGACATAATAAAACAAACTATTAATAACTAAATTTTAAAAAAGACCATTGCAAAAAATCATTAAAGTCTTTTGTTCATAGTATTATACATTTATTTTTATTTTTTCTCTTTGTTTGGCAATGCACTTCTTTTTTGCTATAATTTCTTCCTTCATTAAGAGAGGTGTCTGTTTCCAGTGAAAGAATCAATAATTAATACCCTCACAGATGGTTGCAAATTATCAGTCACCTCTTTTATATTTTCCATAGTTCGGTAAACTTTTGGTTTTAATGGGTAGAAGAGGCTAATACGCCCATCAAAAGATTTGCAAACTATGTTATCATTTCAAGCATGACATGCAACCTGGATTTATACATAGGTCTGCAGTCTGGTTTTACATTTTTGGTATATGAACTATTTTAAGCCCACTAAGCCGACTCTGGGGCTCAGATTGATAAAATACAATACAGAAATGATACCAAACTGACAACTAGTTTAAATACATTACATCGGCCAAATGTAAAACAAAATGTCAACTGGTTATTTTATTGTTCATTGTGAATCATCTTACGGCAATTAATTGTGCTGTGAAAATGTTTCTGGCAAAGTATTTAGAGCAAAGATGCTTGTGGTGAATATAGGGGACATGATCCTGAGCATGAAGTGCGGTGCTTGACATACTGTGAGAGTTCAGTACATAGATATTTTTATTGTGATGAAATGTACATAATTTTACCACTTTACATGTACAGTTCTGTGATATTAAGTGCTTTCACATTGTTCTGCAACCATCACCATCCAGCTCCAGAAATTTTTTTTTAATTAAAAAATTTTTTTAACGATTTTATTTATTACTTTTAGAGATAGGGGAAGGGAGAGAGGCAGAGAGGGGGAGAAACATCAGTATACGGTTGCCTTTCACCTGCTTCCAGTTATGGATCTGGCTGGAGACCTGGCTTGCAACCTGGTTATGTGCCCCGGCTGGGAATTGAACCAGCGACCTTTGGGTTCGCAGGCAGGTGCCTTATCCACTGTGCTACCAGCCAGGGCCAGAACTTTCTTATCTCCCCAAACTAACAGTCTGCCATTAAACATGAACTCCCCTTGTCCCAGCTCCTGGCAACCACATCCCCCACACTCTACCTTCTATCCCTATGAGGTTGCCCCTGCATATTTTAAATGAATAATCTGAATGGATGAATCTGTCAGCAGGATCCTGGGCCCAAGCCCTTCCCCAAACCCTGCCCCCGACCCCTCTGACTTTTTGCTTATTTATGTATCTCTTTCCCTCTCTAGCCTTCCTTTCCTCAGCAGTGAAAATTGGATTTGATAAATGCTCAGGTTCATTTTTGCTCTCCACACTTCTTTAAATCCTTTTTAAGTTTATAACAAGATGACAGCTAAAAAAGACAGCTTCTTCGTAGCTCTCTACACACATGTTATAAACACACAGCATTGGAAGACATGAGCAAAGTCCTGGTCTAAAAATAGGGATTTGAACTAGTTAACTAGCAGAGAGCATCCTAGACCTATGATTTCAGCTTAAATTTGTCTAATAAGCGAAGTGGAGCCAGGTGTGCTTAATCAATTAGCAATCACCAAAATGACAACGAAGCAGATTTCAGCTTGGAAGTTGTAAAAAGCACCTTAAACAGAAAACTGGCTTCTACATGAAACAGTAGTTTCCTTACACTGGAGTTCAATCAAAACTCCATGTCCCGTGACCAGAGATGTGGCCACAGCATAACACAGTTTGTGGGGGGTTGGGCAAGCCGGCTGCTCTCATTCAATTTACATTCATCCTCCAAAGCACTTTGCTACTAGAGTCCACTAGGCTCTGGAAACACTGAGATAGTTAACATGCAGTCAGGGCTCTCAAAAGCCCAAAATTCCACAGTAAGTGAATGAGAGAGAGTGCTTGCCTGTGTAGGGCAGAGAACTCCTTTTCTGCTAAATACTCAGAGTGGTTTGTATATTGTGTTGACCTGTCCACATTTCCAAAAGGCTTGAAGTTTGATGAAAGGATCTAAACCTCAGCTTTGAGGTCATGGGCAAGTCACCTTATCTCATTGAGGCTGCTTTTTCATCTGTAAAAATGGGACCCACCCCTGTCTTATAGGGAAATGAGGAAGATTGTGTGAAGTGCCTAGCAGAGCATCTGGTCAATGGTAGGCTCTTAATAGCTTGGATCTTATCCCAGGCAACTGAGATCAAGATCATCAGTCTAATGGCTACCTTACAAAGTGTTCAATCACCAAGCATGGTTCCCTCAGGTAAGGCCTTCCTTAGAGCTGATGGGGTAGGATAGGTTAATAGTTTTGGAGTGGTCCTAGGGTGGTGAGACAGAGTCTACTGGGAAATCAAGTCAGCAGGAAAGAGAGAAAAGCTGAGAGTTTCAAACTTTATGATAAGAATGTGGATCCCCAAACCCAGGACATTTAACCATGTAATTTCCAGTTCTATAAATCTCAGTGAATTCCTTTTGTTGCTTAAGACCATTTGAGGTCAGTTTCATATTACTTGTAACTGAGAGGTTTCTGAACAATACAGTAACCATCATTATCCCTGATGTCTTAGACATCAGGAAACAGTGTCAGAAAGAAGTGACTTGCCTGAGGAGCATTGGGCTGACATGGGCTTTTAGAAAACTGACACTCACATCAATGCCTGCTTTATGGTTAGCAGTGAATAATACTAAAATTAAACTTTTGAATCTGCTTTGGGTAGATATTGGTATAAAAGAAATGCATAGTTATTAGAAAGCAAGATTTTTCAGTAAAAGCAAAATAAGATACAAATATAAATTCCATAATTTTACATTTTAAAGGAAATATTAATATGAACTCATGATTTAAAAACTATATTCCTAGCACTGTTCACAGGAAGGGCCTAGAAGCAAAGAAACCCCAGTAGCAACAAGCACACCTAATGTAGTTTTTATTGCCTAGCTGTGTGTCTACTGATCTCTTAACTTACTGAAAGAGTCAAAGCAAACATGGCAAGGGGTAAACTTTCTTTTTCATAAAAATATGATGGTGAAAAAAATTAAATCCTAGGACGCTCCCCCCTCTACCTCCCAACTCCCTCTCCCTCTCTCTGAGAACAGAATTCAAGGCACTGGTCATTCACTGACTCACTGAAAGTAGGCTGCAGACAAAAGAACGTGATGGAGCCCTCCTCAGGTAACCACTGTTCCAGAACACAGAGGCTCGTTAGAGGCTTAGAAGCTCTTCAAGTAGGAGCTGCCAGTTTCCTTTGTCCCTGCTTTCCCATGGCGTAAATAAATATCAGCCAGTGCTTTTCTATGCTCTACCACCATATTTGAAAAAGTCCAGGTTAAATAAATATGAGAAAAATTTATACTTCTGAAACTCTGGGGAAAAACATCCCAAACTTGGAGGATTCTACAAATAAGCAGAAGGATTCAGATTTTATTTTCATTATATTAAAAAAAAAAGAGTACTGCCCCAGACAGTGTGGTTCAGTTGGTTGGATGCCATCCCATAGACCAAAAGGGTGTGGATTTGATTCCTGGTCAGGGCACATACACAGGTTGTGGGTTTAATCCTTGGTCCAGACACATACAAGGAGGCAACCAATTGATGTTTATCTCTCACATAGATGTCTCTCTCTCTGTCTCTCCCCCTCCATTTCTCTAAAAGTAATGAAAAAAGGTACTCAATTGGAGATGAAAAAAATGGGTATTATTGAGAGTGCCAACTACATGCTAGGCATTGTGCCAGTATGCTACATACAGAATCTTCATTTATTTCACTCACCCAACAACTTTTTTTTTTTAATTTTATTGTTGTTGTATTACATCCATTCCCTTTTTGCTCCCCTCTGTCCCCCTCCCCACCCACCCATTCCCCCCAAAGTCAATCCCCCCTGTTGTCCACGTCCATGGTTCCTTTATACTAGGTTCTTGTCTAAGCTGCTCCCCTTTCTTGCCTCTGCCTCCCCCCTCCCCCCAACCCCTTTCCCCCTGACCACTGAAGGCCTATTCCTTGTATTCATATACTTGGTTCTGTTTTGCTTGTTGTTAGTTTTGCTCATTATTGTCCCATAATGGGTGAGATCATATGATATTTGTCCTTCACTGACTGTTACCCAACAACTTTACATATTATTTCCCCTTCCTTCACTACGGAGGTAACAGATTCAGAGAGGTTAAGTAACTTGCCCGGGTCACATGCCGATAAGGAAGACTCTGCATTGCTGCCAGGTTTGGCTCTAGACCCCAGGTAGCCTCTGTGCACTGAATACAATTTTGAACGCACTTTAACTGCCTATATTTTCATTCTCCTAAAATTCATATTTTTATTTCTGTTACTTTCTGCATGAAGAATCCTAATAACTATTGTAGGTGTTTAGTAATGTAACCAATGATTTCAACATTTTAGCTTATGGTGTAAAATTACTATGGCAAGTAGGTAAATGAGTGTGAATGAATAGAAAGGAAACAGCATGTTTTGCCACCAGTCACTGCAGAAATGAGGTCATTATATTTAATGGAAAATTACTCGCTGCATTGTAACCAGTCTAAAATTAACCTCTGCCTTGGTCACAATGAAGTCTGGCATGCCAGGCAGAAACTTACAAAAAACTGAATTGACTATAATGAAGCCAATAGAAAAAGTGCTGGATTAGGATTAGGAATCCCAGAAGGCTGGGATTCCAGGTCAAACTGTCTTCATTCATAAAGTGAGGTGAATAGCGGTGGTGGTAAACATGGCTTGTAAGAACCATGTTACAAAAACACTTGGGTGCTAAGGACACACACGATCTTGGATAAACACAGGTCTATCTGAAATCCAGACCTATTACGTACTACTTATGTCACCTTCAACAAATTACCCAGCTTCTCTGAACCTTAATGTCCTCATGTATAACTTGATTTAACTTGGGTGAGATCTAAATAAAGTCGTGCTGCTAAAATTTTCAGTATCTTGCCTGGACCCCAGTGATGCTTAAAAATTGGCAGTTCCTCTCCAGCCCAAAGATTCTGTTATCTAAATGGTCATTCATGCCCTGGCTGGTGTGGCTCAGTGGATTAAGCACCAGCCTATGAACCCAAGGGTCACTGGCTTGATTCCCAGTCAGGGCCCATGCTTGGGTTGTGGGCCAGGTCCCCAGTTTGGAGTGTGTGAGAGGCAATCACACATTCCTGTTTAGCTCTCTCTTTTTCCCTCCTGTCTCTTTTTTCTAAAATTAAATCAATAAAGTCTTAAAAAATAAATGGTCAGTCATGGATCCATGTTGAATTATGACCTCCCCAAACCCACATATTGAAGTCCTTCACCTTAGTACTTCACAATGTGATCTTATCTGGAAATAGCGTCCTTACAGATGTAATTAGTTTAAATTAGGTCCTGCTAGAATAAGGTGAGCCTCTCATACAATATGAACAGACTTTTTATAAAAAGAGGACATTTGGACACAGCTGCATGCACAAAGAATGCCTTGCGGACACAAAGGCAGAAATTGGTTGATGTGTCTGAAAGTAAAAGGAACATGCAAGATGGCCAGCAAACCACCAGAAACTAGGAGAGAGATATGGAACAGATCCTCGCTCACGGTCCTCAGAAGGCCTCAACTCGCCAAAACCTTGATCTCAGACTCCTGGCTTCTTAGAACTATGAGACAGTACATTTCTGCTATTTAAACCACTTAGTTGTGCTCATTTGTCACACCAGTCCTAGTTAAGGAATGCAGTCATCTCTTTATTTTTATCTCCAGATACCTCTGTTAGAGGAGCTTGCCAAGAGAACACAGCAGTGAAACAACACAATCCTAGGCATCTGGTCCCATCTCGGCTCCCTCAGTGAGTCTGTATTTTCCCATCTCTACAATGAGGGGCAGGACTGGGCCCTGCCAGATTTGCTCTGTGTTTCAAGGCAGGAGAGCAAGTTTTCCAAGAACAAGTTACTGTCAGACCTCGCTACTTAAATCAGAAGCTGCGCGCAGTTCAGCACTATGCAATTTATAGCTGCATCTATCCAATTACTTTCCATTTAGTGCTGTGTAGAAGTTCCCCAAATACACCGCCAAACCACTAACGTGGTGGGCTGAGCTCTTTAAGTACCAGGATCAATTGTTTTTCTTACACTAATTGGCCCCATGATTTGTTAGGCCTTGGAAAGTGAACAGTCAGTAAAAGAAATTAGCACAAAATTGCCCCCTTTGTTGAAAACACACCAAACATCATCTCCTTCAATTCACCCCAGGGCCTCAGAGGGCAAAACTGGTATGACCTAATATATTCTAATCCCCTGCTCTATCTTTTTCTTGTTAGAGATGAGAAAACGGAGGCTCAGAGGGCGTAAGCAACGTGCCCAATCAACATTTAATCAATGGAGAGGTGCTAAAAATTGGTGTGATGGCACACTTCAGGCCCGTTTTTCCACACCAGGTTGTCTTGGTAAGGGCAGTGATAGTCAGGCTCTACCCAGCTCTCCGCTCACTTATCCCTCCTTCCTGGACTATATACTCATTCCTGTGCCAGACTCAGAGACAGCAGCACCCAAGACAGTTTACTCAGGGCACATGTAAGAAGGTCTGGCTTAGTTGCTCAGTGCCTTCCATATGAAGTACCACTAGCACTGGCGGGGCTCTAACACACCCTGCTGGCTCTTTTGTGTTAGGCTGCTGGGTGCTGGCGATAAGAACACTAGAGCATCCAAGATCTTTACATCTAAGGAGCTTCTATGTTCTATGGAGACAAGAGGTCAGGTGCGTTTGCTTAAAATTTTCCAAAAAACCCATTCCCTTTCTTCCTAATGCATACCGTAGCCTACAATTAGCCCTTCACTAGCATGATTTACCTGGTTGATACTGGCCTCCTCCGTTAGTCTGTGAAGACTGGGGAAGCAGTCCCATGTTAGGTCCCACTTCACCACTGCAAGCCCAGCACCGGCATGGTGTCTGACACTAGCGGAGGCTCAGGAATGACTTGTGGAATGAAGAAGGGAGAGTTGTTCTTGAGCCATAACACAGCAAGAACAGGGTAGGCATGGGGCCTGAATGGGCTTAACTCAGAGGAGCTGATCGGTAAAAATTAGTGACCATGGGGGTAGAAGGAATCAAGATGCTCCATCTACAGGGATAACAAAGACATGGTAAGTGATAAGACAGCACTTCAGAGATGGGGAACTGCGATCAGTTTGGGATTACTAGACCCTAACATGCTAGGGGGAAAGTGGCAGTGAGAGAAGGTAGCGGCAAGGGGGTACAGGGTTTTGAAGGCCTGGTTAGAAAAGTGGGGTGGTGGTGAAATTATCCAGCTCCTCTGTACTCGACTCTGCTGTTAATCTTTGCTGCAGTAAGTCCTTTCAACAGGCTGCAGAGGGACGTGTCGTCATGCTGGAGAAGCTGGGCCCCTCCTCCCACCTGAATGCATGGGGATGGGAGCTACTAACAGTGTGCACGGATGTCCAGCTGAAGCACTGGGCTGGCAGCTCGCAGGTGACAGCTGCTTACCAGTGAACCTGGCTGTCCTGCTGGAGAGGCGGTCCTGAGGGCTCCGGCCAGACTGCAGCTGGATTGGGACAACCTCTCTGCCTGGGCAAACTCTCCGGTCTGGTAATTCTGTGAGCCAAAGATGAGCGTACCCTCCCTGCCCCGACGCCTGCTGCCCTGCCTACAATCCCTGACCCCCATAAAAGCTCATTTGAGCTACTTATCACCAGCAGACAGGGCTCTGTCTTTTAAAGAACCTGAATGGTGGTGCTGGTAATGGCAGCAGTGATGGTGATGTGCCTCTGTTGAATTGGCTGCGCTGGAAGTTTCTGAAGGCACTTGGGCATGTTTCTTACTTTGCGGCATAAGACTTTGTCACTTTATGGTGAAATACATGAGCAAGCATGGTCTGCGTGCCAGGGTCCAATGGCCTGCAGCATTCTTGGCCCTGTAGCTTTCTCTACTACATGACTTTAGGAAAGTCACAGGCCTGTACCGGGCCTTGGGGTGCTTATTGGTGAGATGCTGTCTCAGAGGGCCACCGTGAAAACTGCATTGTCACCTCCCTGGTGCTTGTACATGATAGGGAACCTGGGAGGGCCAGAAAGCACCCCAGTCATGTAGTTGAACAACCTGGAACCCTGCGTTGGTTGTCCGTTCAGAGTGCTATCACCAAGGGCTGCAATGGATTGGATGCTATTCCGGCAGAGGGACATGAAATGCACATGGCCAGAGGCAGGCCCCGCTTTCCTGGGGAACAGTCTGCAGGCTATAGCGGGTGCATGCACCACCACAACGGGATGTGGTGAGTTCTCAGGCAGAAGGCGATGCTGGGCCTAGGACAAGGGAGCATGTAACGGGCAGTTCACCCCACTGCAGCAGGCTGCCAGGAAGAGGAAGCGTTCAGGCTGATTCACAGAATATGAGGAGTTACAATGGAGAAAGTAGGAGAAGGACATTCCAAGACATAGGCAGGAGCCTGTGCAAATGCCACAGCCGAACAAGGTGACCTCTAGTGTCGGGTACTCAGAGGGCGTGGATGTGAGGTCATCTGCACGGCCTTTCCACATGCACTTCCCAGAGCAACTCCCAGTGCGGCCTAAAGGACTCTCTGCCAGAGACAAAGGTGGAAGCCAGTTGTGTCCTTTTCAAGATTCTGTTGCAATTTTAGGGATGAGCTATGGAAGAATTGGTTCCCAGGATCTCTGACAAGGTTTCCTTCCCCACCTGGCTCAGCTACTCCTTTCTCTGTGTTCCCTGAACCTTTGCTGTCCCTGTGCTCAGAACACTTGCCATTCCAATTCTAATAGTAGGTAACCTACTATTATACGCCTGGGAGTCCATTCATGAACCTGTGCACAAATGTCAGCAGCTCGCCCTCCTGGCGGAGCTGGTATGAAGATATGCAGGTCAGCGATGGAGAGCAGGATACACCACAGGCAAATGTTCTCCTCCACCAGACACGAGCCAGGCTGAGCCCTCTCCTTCACTAGGCCTCAAATTTGGCCTGCAGAGACCTGAAGAAACACCAACACCAGTTCTAACAGCTCCAGGCCACACCTAGGATAACACTAGCCCCTAAAGTACCTGTCTGAGAAAACTGAGGGCTGCCCAGCCAATGCCTGAAGACAGGGGCCCTGTCTCTCCTTCTCAGAGGCAGGTTGGATAGGCACTAGTTAGTAAATCCAGTTGGGTTTCATGTGGACTGACCTCACCTGTCCACCCTTTGTACCTTTTCCTCTCGGCTGACTGGGAGCAAGCTCCCACCATTTCCTCTCCCTCAGTCTCCCAATGAAACACCCAGCCATCACTGCATAAGCCCAAATGGAGTTCAGCTCTTATTCCCATGGTCGGCAGTTCCCGAATAAAGTTGGTGTTCAGCACTTTCATGTCCAGCTGTATCATTGACTGCATATTGGTGATACCACCCCTACCAGCGTGAGGCCCGGGCCCTGGGCTAACAGCATTGTATGCATGGTCCCAGCTACTATGACCCTGGAATAGGAGGCAGCGGGGAGCACAGGGAACAGATGGCACAGTGGTTAATAGCACAGGCTCTGGGTCACCAGGTCAAAGCCTGTCCTCTACTCACAGGCTGTGACACCTGGGCTCGTCACTTACTCTTTCTGTGACTTTGCTTTTTCACCTGTGTAATGAAAGTCACTGCCTCCATCTCATGAGTTCTTATGAGAATTATAGGAATGAACATATGACATGCTTAGGATGGTGCCCAGCACACAGGAAGGGCTTAATAAATGTGATATCATTATTTCAAAGTCACTCATAGCCTATCCTGCGAGGGAACCTCTTTTCTGTTTATGCAAAATATAAGTCCTCATCTAGCACATACCCTGGTGCACAGTCAACACTTAACGAATATCTGTTGAGTGAATGATTTAATGTTAGAAATGCTTATCTGTGCTGTATTATTCCCTCCTACATGCTTTTTGGTCTTGTCCCAGAACTGTGGTGGGACTGCTGGGTGTCTCTGCAGAACCATTGGGGCACCCCTGAGTGCACCTACACACGGTATAAACTGAGCATTCCATCATACAAGGCAGATGAGGATGTGAGCGAGTCTTTGTGACACCGAGTGAGACCATGCACAGACGTGGCCAGGCATCCTTGACGCGCTGGGCTCAACTGAGCAGAAGCGACACTTGGCTTGGGCCTGCTGCGTTCTGTTCTTCCTTTGTGTATCAGAATGGAAAGAGGGGGCAACGTGATAAGAGTTGTCAAGTTTTGAAATGAATAATAAGATGTCTTTGGAGTGAGGCACATAAAAGAGATGAGCTAAAAATACAGCAGCTCCGAGAGCATCTGGGAGGCAGAAGGATTAGCCGGGCGCCTGGAACTGCTGCAGAACAAAGATCTTGCTGAAGGGAACGTTCACCGCACCAGCTGCACCTGCAAGCAGGTGAACAAAAGGAGGAGGACACAGGCTTTCCTTCTGAACGTGCTTTCCCACTCCGGGACATTAATTCCAATAAATAGGCACCTAAGAATTTTTTTTTATCATTTGGATATCAAGGAACTCAGCCAGGGGGAAGGGGCATTTGGAGCACCTCCCATGTGTATGATGTTTAGGTTACAGGATTATTACTTCTCATTACAAGCTAACGAGGAAGGTTTTATTAGAACTTATCTGACAGAAGAATGCTGAGGTTCAGAGGGGTGAAGTTGTAAATTGAAGTTCAAATGGTTAGAAAGTGAAAAGTCTGGTACTGGACCCCTACCTAATCTTCACTATCTAATTCCCAAGTCCAAGGACTTGGTAATACACCACCTCTTACACATTTTCTTGGCGAGTCCTCTCCTTTGGGAGTGTCCTCTGCTTGAAGTATGTCTCCTAAGACACTCATAAACTATCTCTACATCCATCCGTTGATCCATCTACCTCCCTCCCTTCCACCCCTATTTTGATAAAAATCTGCCATTGCCTTTTTTTTTTTTTTAAGTTTTAGAATGACAGAGGAAGAGTAGGCAGAGGCAGGAGAGAGAGAGAAAGAGAAGAGAAGAGAAACATTAGTTTGTTCCACATATTTATGCATTCATTAGTTGCTTCTTGTATATGCCCTGAATAGGGATCAAACCTGCAACCTTGGCATATCAGGATAATCCATCTATCTTTCTTTTTCTTTCTCTCTCTCTCTCTTTGTTTCTTTTCTTCCTTCCTTTCCTTCCTCTCTCCCTTTCTCTCTCTCTCTTTTTGTTTCTTTCTTTTCTTCCTTCCTTCCTTTCCTTCCTCTCTCTCTCCCTTTCTCTCTCTTTCTTCCTTTTTTCTTGCTTGCTTTCTTGCTTGTTTTCTTTTTTAAAGAAACTGTTTATTTCTCATCAACCTTATTTGCATTTTGTTTAAGAGTTTGTACAATAGAAGGATAGCTTAAGACCGCTCTCTGGTTGTTCCCTCCACGCAGTGGCCTGAGCAGTGGGGGCTGCAGGCCAGGCTTCCCTGGCAGCTGAGCGCTCCCGGCGTCAGTAGGCAGCCTGCGCCTTCCCAGCAGTCTGCGACCTCAGGCTGAGCAGCCGTGAACTTGGGAACCGGAGAGGCCCGTCCACCCTGAAATGGCTGCTTGGTCACAGCCCTTTCAGTGGCCTATCCTTCCTTTCCATCCCTTCAGGATCTCTGCAGAAGTAGAAACCAGGCATGACCTTCCATGGGTGTTCCTGGGAGATGGTGCCACGCTTGCGCAGAGCTTCCCCGGCCAGCGTCACCACAGCAGACCCGCCGATGGAGCCGGTATGTTGTTGCGGGGACCGCAGCGTCCGCACCACGCGGTCTCATACACAGAGAGTGGGGGGCAGCAGTTTCACATAATGCGTTTGCGAGAGGCTGGTGGTCGGCCCTGGGATCAGTAACCACCGGAAGCTGTGGCTCCTGGGAGGCTGCCTGGAGCTGGTCAGGGAAGGTTCTGGAAGGGAAGTGTCAGCAATGCGAGTGGCTGCAGGGGTAGCGGCAATTGTCAGCACAGCTCACTGGCCCATGTTCCTGGAGGGTATGACATTGTCAGTGGCAGGATTTGCAATGGTGACAATGGCTCAAGCCACCAGCTGGAGCTTCTCCCAGGTCCCCTTCAGATTTGTGCTGCAGATGCCATCACTTTTCCTGTGAAGCCCTGCTGCTATACATAAGTGGCATTTGAGGACACTGCAGACTTTGTGAAAGTTTCCCTTGAAGTTATGACAGATCAGGGCCATGTGGACCTTCTCTTGGTGGCATGGAAAGGTTCCATCACTTTGCAGGCCCACAGCACACAAATGAAAGTATGTTATTATATTATTCCAGGATCTTTGGCATATTTACACGTGCAGAGTTTTATGCCTTTTAAAACTCTAATTTTTATCTCATTCATTATTTTGTTTCATTATCCTCATGAAAACAGGAGGAAATGACCTAGCCCACAAAAGTTAAGTAATCTGCCCAAAGTCACATCTAGTAGGTAGCAGATCTGAAATCTGCACCCTGGAGGATCTCCTGAGTCCTAAGCCTAAGTTCTTTCCAGAGGTTGAAAATGCACCCTGGAACCAGATTGCCTGGGTTCAAATCTTGGCTCTTCCATTCACTAGTTATGGAAGACCTTGAGGATCCATTCTGTGCCTGTTTGCTCATCTGTAAAAATGAGTATAGTGAGAGTACCCACCTTTTGAAGCTCTGATGATGTAGTAGGTTACAATATTCAATACATTTAAAAATAGTATTGACCTCTAGTAAACTTGTATAACTGTACATTTTTAATTTGTTTTTTGTTTTTTTTTGAGCATGCCCCTTCTCCTGTTGTGGAAATAATCCTGCTAAAGTTAGAGGATCCTGAAACTGGCCCAGCATGGCCTGGTTAAGAAGTGGAAGAGTTAGGATATGAATGAACTCAGGCCTTTCTGACGCATTCAGATGTACCACTGAGACTCTTACTTGCATTCCTCCCTCTGGGATTAGATGCAAAAAGGGGCCTAGGTTGAGCTCTTCACCCTGGACCAGAATAAGGAAGTGTGCCTCCTGGGGCCATGCCATTATAAAGACACACTCAGGAGGACATCAGTTCTCATCATCATATAAATTTGTCCATTCAACAGAATTATTCACTGAATACCTTCTATGCTTCAAGCACTGTCCTGGACCCTAAGGGCATGATGCTGAACTAGACAGGGTTCCTTCTCTTGTATTCAAGGTCTGGTGGGGAGCCATGCATTTACAATCGCAATGGGGCACACTAGGTGGCCCAAGAGGGAAGGGCAGGGTGGTAGGGCAACCCATGGGGATGTTTTTCACCTGTAGTGGGGTGGGGCTAAGTCCTAAGTGCCTACATTCTGAGAATAAAGAGAAGTACTTAGAAACCATGCAGTTTAATTTCCTATTCTCAACAAAACTATTAAGAAACCTTCCTCGAGGCCTGTACTTGTCTTGACTGCAGATGTGAGAAAAGAGCATGTTAGCTGAAGTACACAGATTGTCCAGGCACATAAAGGGTGAATGATAGAATAGGAAAGACCTTGTATGCCCGATTAAGGAATTTTGAATCAATCTAGTGTCAAGCAATAAAAGGCCAGTGGTTAAGGGGAAGATTTACCAGGCTAAAATCCCAGCTCCATCATGACTGGCTGTAGCATCTCAGGCCTGTTGCTTACCATCTCTGAACCTTTGTTTCCTTCTCTGCTTAACAAAGATAGAAATAGAATCTACCTGATCAGGTTATCATGAAGACAAAGTGAATAAATCAACTGATAGATGCAACTGCTTTGAATGGTGCCTGGTGCATAGTAAGTCTTACATTATAGTTATTTTTTCAGAAGTTGCATATATCCAAAAAGATTGTGCTAACCGACAGAACCAGACACCTAGCTCTATTGTTTGTTCATTTATCCTCCTATTTGTTGAGCAGCGCTGACTGAGTGCTTACTCTAGGGGCTGGGAATACAAAGATCATACATCATAGTCTTCACCCTCAGTTTGCTCAGACACTAACTAAATACAGGACAGACAGGACACGCTATAATGGAGGTGCTGTACTGCACTGAATCTAAGATGCTATGGACTACACCAAACCCTCACTGCAGAGATGTTAGCATGTGAGGAGGAAAAGTACTTACAATCATTGGAACAATAATATATTGAAGGAATAAAGCAGTACAGGACAAGGAGTGGCCAATTCTGCCTGGCAGAGGCAGGGATGCCTCAAAGAAGAAGATTTAGCGGGGCTGAGATTTGCAGGGTGAACAGGAGCATGCCACGCTGGGTGGGGGTGCAGGTGAGAGTGTGTGTGTGTGGCAGGGGGCCTGGACTAGGGGGTGTGTCACTGAATCACTGACGCTCTGAGACACAGGGAACAGAGTGAGCAGGCATGGGTCATCTGGGGAAGGTGGTTGGGAAGTAAGATCCATGGGGGAGAACATTAGGACATGAGGCTGGCGAGAAGAGCAGAAGGTGGATTAGGACTAACAATATCAAATGTTTTTCAGCCCTCATCATATGCCGGAAAGTCATAAGCACTATATCCTTTCAACTTCTGCATGAAGGTGATACCCCAAGGAACAGCCTTTTCAGAGGTGGGCACTGTTCACACTTGGTCAGCAGCTGGGTCAGGATTTGAAGCCAGGCAGTCGGCCGCCACAGCCCCTCCATGCACTCCCTCACCAAGCCAGACTCTCATTCTCACCCTGCCCTGTCGCAGGGCTTGACTTCTACTGGGTGACTGTACACTGCTGCCCAGTCAGACCCAAAAGAAAGGCGATGTCCAAATGGGACTAAGAACCAAGAAAGTCAACCCTATTTGAATCTCTTTTGTACATGGACTTTCTAGCAACTGTCCTCCTTTAGTGATGTAATTACCCTGGTGTTTGAAAACCAGTAACAAATTAAGGGAGCTACATAATCAACTGTTACATTAATTAGTCACCCTTTGTTGAAAGGCAAACATCCTGTTAAATGTGTGAGTTAATAATGACTTCTGCATCAATTCTCGGTTTTGCACATTTGCAAAGGCTCAACTTCAGTCCCTGATGTGCAAACCTCTTTGTCTCTCCCGATAGCTATCTGAACCAGGTCCAATCATCTCCAGGCAGCCTCAAGTCCCAACAAAGAGGAGGCCTGGAATCTGGCAGAGCCAATGAAATACAAAGAACACTATAGATTCAGATAAGCAATGCATGCTGTGGCTGATAGCCATGCTGTTTATTCACCCATTCATCCATTCATCCTTCCGCCCCTCACACATTGATTGGTCGTCTAGTCTACGCCAGCCACCACACAGGGCACTGGGGTACAGAGATGAGAAGAATAGCTGATATTCAGTGAGCATTTTCAGTGTGCCAGGCATCTTCCTAGAGTTCTACTTACTTAATCCCCATAACCACTCTATGAGACAGGCGGCGGAGGCACGGAAAGTTAATTACCTATGCAAAGCCACCATGCTAGCATGTTGGTGAAGCTGAGATTTGAATCCAGGCTGTCTGGTTGCAGAGCCAGTGCTTTTAATCACTGTGCCACATTGCCTGCTATTTCAGAGATAAATAAACATGGTACCCTGCTATCAGTGAGCTCCCCATCTAGTGAGGCAATGGACGTGTAAGCAATCAAATACCAAAGCGGTGTGATCTGTGCAGTGACAACGGCATGTTTATAGAAAACTACAGCCAGAGCATCTTCTTTCAAGGATTCATATTCAATCTTAGTCTCAATCTCTCAACCCTCCTTCCTTCCTTCCTTTCTTTTTTTTCTCTCTCTCCTCTCTCCCCTCCCCTCCCCCTCTCTCTCAATTGCCTTACACTTTGCTAACAGCAGAACCTAAGCAGATGGCTTGAGATTAGCTTAAACTCTTGATCAGGGCTACAACCACCATCCTGCGATGGTTTTAAGGATACGATGCTAAAATAGGCTACACTGCTGTCTTCATTATATTAATGCACTGTAATGATTCCATTCTGTAAATAGTGTTTGGAAGTGACTGACATGATACCAAATTTGCCCTTGCATGCATAATTCTAATATTTCATTATTAAAGTGAGCTCACAGATTGAGTGCCATGATTTAAAACAAACAGAAATCTATAATTACAGCATGATTTCTTTTCTCATTGCCAGTGCCTGTTCACTCTTTTCATTGAGAAGCCTTTTATTCTCCTCCCTTTTCAGAGCTTGTCTTGCTTCCAGCGGAGGCCAACGACACCCACTGTAGGATATTGTGGAGTGGCAAAGTTCAAGGGGTTCTCTCTGTCCTGTTGTTAATGGGAAATAACGTTTTTCTTATCCTGAATAGTTCATTGATGGATGGAAGTGGATTTCTAACTGCATATTCCCATGTGTAAAGAGGCCAGAATGTGCTGGGGGCCTTCTGAAAACTGTTAGCTCAGTGGCTTTCTTCCTGCTGCCCAGGGAAGCTCCTGTGAAGAAGCTGAGAATGACCAAGCCCAGCTGTGGGCAAGGCAGCTCCCTCCTCCAGAGGGCAGGGCCCAAGTGGGGGAGCTGAAGGCCAACGCAGTTACGATGGGCTCTCAGAAACTCACAAACCCTGGAGAAAATGAACAAAATGGGGCTATTTTTAGTTGTGTTTCTCAGGTTCTGCCTAATGGGACTCCCTGGATGCTAACAGCTGGACATGGACATTTTCCAGTAAATGGGATGAGACACTAAAAGGAGAGAAGGGTCAGCGGGAGGGAGGAGGGGGTAAAGCGCAGGGAAGCGCAGGAAGGAAGGTCTCACTGTGGTGAGGTGCAGACAGAAGGATGTAAGTTCTCTCAATGGCAGTGCACTGGGGCCTTCACAGGCCCAGCAGAGGATGAAGCAACACTGACAGCCAACTCAGGCCCCGCAATCACCCAGGCTGGGCGTGGATCTCACTCATGCTCTTTATCCCACCCCAGGCTTAAACTCTCTGAGCTTTGGGCTTTATCATTTTAAAAAGAGGATTAATCATGTCTTGGGGATGTGAGGATCACCCTTTGCAAAGTACAATGCCCTGGCAAAGAGTAGCTGTATGCACTGGGAGTGTGGAGAAGACAGTCATTAAGAGAAGCAGCAGGTGAAAAGGAGGCTTTGGGTGGGGAGGCAGAGGATGCCTGCGGAACTGAGTGAAGGCCAGGCATGCTGGGGAGGACAGTGGGTTCAGGGGTCCCTGGGAAATGGGGAGGCCCCCCAGTTTCCTCATGGGCCATGCCCTTTTGCAGAAGAGTGTAAGAAGCCACCAAAGGCTTGAAGCAGCAGAGAGACATGCTCTATGTATAGTTTAAAGAGGGTGATGTGGTTTTTCGAGAATGGACCAAAATGGGTCATAGGGGCTACAGAGAGACCAGGCAGGTGACCCCTGCAGCAGCCCAGTGAGGTGGTGGGAGCCGGTGAGATGAGGAAAGTGGATGCAGCCAAGAGACAAGTAAATGGCAAATCCAACGAGATGTCCCAGAAATGGGGATCCTGTCTGGCTTGGGCAGCTAGATGGACAGGGGGCTCTGGGGAAGACAAGTGTCACCCACCTCCTAATACTACCTTCCAGGGAAAGTGAGAAGCCGGTAACATCCTAACACACATTTTGTGATCTTCAGACTAGAACTGCTCTGTGAACTGTTGCTGACCTGTGACAAGACAAGTATGAAAACGGTAGGTTGGAACCTTTTATGGCAGTGTCGCTGCATCACTGCGCATGCTCAGTGGCCCGGTCTCAGGAGCAGGACAGGGGTGAGCTGGCTACCGCAGGACTCACGTGGCAGCCAACGGGGCACAAAGCATGCGCCGTAGAACCATGTCTTGGTCCTCGATGGGTGGGAAGAGAAAATAACTCATCCTTCACCACAGATGGTTTACAAGAAACACCACTTTCACCTGAGCCTCACAATTTACATTTTTCCAATGAACTTTTGTTGATTTTAACACTAAAGTGGGCTGACGTTAAGAGAAACTGTGCTGGGAATTAGGGCTGGGAGGGCTTTACCTGGGTTTAAATCACAGCCTGCTGGCTGAATCTACGCCCTGTGGTGGGGGAAAGCTGCATATTTCAGGAGACCTGTATGGTCCAGGCGTGAACTTCAAGGGGCAAGGGGAAGGGGGAAGAATAGGGCTGATGCACTGCCTGTAGGACGGGCTGGGGATGCATGCACCAAGACAACCTGGACCTCGTGGGATTTCAATGAAGCAGGTTACAGAAAAGTGGAAAAGGGCTGGGGAAGTGCCCTGCCTGGGATGGTCGTAACCAGAGCATGAAGTCTGCCTACAGGGGTGGGCTAGAACTTGGGGAGGACAGGTAAGGGAGAGGACAGGAGGGCTCACCTTGTAGTCCTTGGTCACTTCACTGCCTGCCTTCATCAATATGTGCCTTTGAGCCCTGCACCCATCACCGAAGGCTACCTCTAGATCAAGTGCAATAAACTTCAACGTCTGTGTACACTTAGAAATGGTCACAGCCATGCAGAGATGGAAGGGAAACCTTCAGGGGAAGGGAGATCCCCATCCAACTCATCAATTTGGTTCAGGCTATCAACGGATTTGGGATCTCTGTAGGCAAAGCTGGGTATTTTACAAATCCTTTTCCTTCCACCCAGTATACAACAAACACCCTAATTGATGCAAAATACCTCAATGGCAAGAACATGCTGGGAGTGGGGGTGGGGTGTGTGGATTAATTGGACCCTGGAGCGAATGAGGAAAAAAAAAGATGCTTTTTCAAAAGGCAAAGCTCAAAGAGCCTGGAAAAGAACAAAGCCCTTTCAAGTGCTTCTTGGTGTATATTTTTTCCATCCCCCTGTTGTTTGCTGCTCCAGGGGGAGGTGGGAGCAACCGCAGTCTCCCTCAGTAGGTGTCTGTCACATCACGTTATTACAATTCTATATTTCAATTAAAGCAATGTAGCCAATTTAAAAGTTCTACCGTGCACCACTCACGAGGCAGAGATCTAAGGATTCAACTCGCACATTTTAATACCCCACTTTTTCCCCTTCTTCTCATTTTCATGTAAATCAGTTTGAACACTGTCTTTTTTCTTCCTCTTCTAATCTAACCCTCAAAATATGATGCCAATTAAAGAGTCTGCGCGAAGGCAACCTCCAAAACCCAGCATAATTTCACTCTGCCACTTTGATTTCGTTTAAACCTTTCTTTCTTTCCTTTTCTGTTTTCATATTCTAATTTTATGAGCGATGTGATTTCCTCTGAGGGCATGGATAGGCTTTGGAACCAAGTGCGCTTGGATCCTCTCCCTACAGCCCCTGCTCTACTGGATTAGGAGGAGCATGAGTGGGGAGCTGGGAACCCAAAATCTGAAGCCAGGCTTAGAAGCTTCCTATTTGGGGTGACTTCAGACAGATCTCTTAACCTCTGTGAGCCAGGGGTCCTGGCCGGTCAATTGCGAACACCAACATAAAACCTGCCCTGCTGGCTTGCCCTGTCTTCCGAGGCCCCTAGGAGGTGCTCAGTTCCTGCTAGTTCCTTGCCCCTTCTTTCAGGCAACAATGATCACACTGGGTTAAGCATTCCTGAAACAGCAGCAAGATCTTAAGTGACACATAGAGCTTCTGCAATTTTATTTGATGTTTTGACATCTCTCTTCCTGTTCATTTATCTCCCCTCTGTGTTATCGCCTGGTGCTGAACGTTTGCGGGTAGGGACAGGGTGGATTTGTAGTTCCTTTAATCTCAACAAGATCCAGGCTCATTAAGTCCAACTCCACACAGGAGGTGGGAGGTGCACATGTTCTTTTGGCCCAATTTAAATGCTTCATCACAAATTTTAGGTCATTTCTCGTGTTCTGCAGGGTACATAGCTCACCGAGAAACAACAAGCAAAACCCATCTTTGATGTGTGTGTGTCTGGAGCCGTCCCAAAGCGATCCAGTTGGCAGGGTGGAGCTGCCTGTCTGTTCCTTGTCTAGGAAGGGCCATGAAGGATTAGAGATCATAAAAATTTGAATTTTCACTTATATCATGAGGCCTTCAAAGACATGAAAGTGTTGAAGACACACTGAGTGGCTTCCTTTTGATTGAAAAGGGAGGTGCGTGAAAAGGCATAAAGTGGACAAAGGAATAAAGGAGTAGTAATCACTGACCTTTCATAACCTGAACACTTTCTACGTGTCAAAGTTGTTAGAAACCAGATGAATGAGATCCTGTTCTTACCCTTGAGACTCACTATTGACAGCAGAACAGCACCAGGTGAACATGTACATTATAGAAAAATAAATAAAACCAGACACAAAGTGAGAGATAAAACAGAAGGAGACTGACCAATTCTGTCGGGGTCTCAGGGAAGCAGGGTTCTGTCAACCCAGAAGTGACCCAGGTGTCAGGAGGCTGAACAGGGGTTTCAGGCATCATCTTGTCTGACAGCCCCAATTTATAGACGCAGTGAATTGATAAGAAGGTGAGGTTTAAAAAATAAGGAAGAGAAGCAGCGCTATAATGTGAAAATTCAAAGTATACTGTCGTCACTTTGCTTTTCTCTGGTCATGGCAGTCATTGTCATAATTTTATGAACATGTCTATTTTACAAGTACTAGCTAATATTCTGAGGGATTCCTGTGTGCTTGGCACTGTGTTTGGAGCTACACACGCACTGTCTCCTTTAACTCCCCCCAAACCTACCCTATAAGGGAGGCAGGATTATTTCCCCCATGAGAACTGAAAAAGGAGCTGCCACATAGTAGGTGTGCCTCAGCATTTGTTGAGCAATTAGAGTCCTAGCTTATGAAATGATTTCTAAACACAAATGGGCTGTACTTCTGAAATCAATCACCCCAGGTGTCATTGAAGTGCTCACAAACCTTCAAATCATGGCTGGATCAATGCATATAACCTCCCAGGGAGGCAGAAGTGCACTGCATCCCTCATCAGATGTGCCACAGGGCCAGGGCCAGGGCTGAGATGATAAAGTCATCCTCTGACATGGAAACTGTAACTCCAAATTCTAAGTTTAGGTCAACCTTGGGATTACTTTGCACATGAACATTCTGACATTATGAGCTCTAAGTGAGGCGGCCACATGTGTCCATGCCTCTATCACATGCATGTGTTCTGTCCAAGGGTCTGTGCTCTGCTAGGAATAAAAAGATGAACAGGACTCATTTCTGCCACCATTTCCAAATAAAAACTAGGTCACGTGTTCAAGAGAAGCATTACTCTCTAATGGAACAAATTATTTTAAATTTGGGTTCATGCTGGAGAATTGGAGCTCTGTTACCCCCAGAGGTCTCTATAACCTACTTCTTTTTTTTTTTTTTTTCTTTTTTTTTATTGTTGTTGTATTACATCCATCCCCTTTTTGCTCCCCTCTGTCCCCCCACTCACCCACCCATTCCCCCCAAAGTCAATCCCACCTGTTGTCCATGTCCATGGTTCCTTTATACTAAGTTCTTGTCTAAGCTGCTCCCCTTCTTTGCCTCTGCCTCCCCCCCTTATAACCTACTTCTGTGTACACTTCTCCTCTGAGAGGAACCAGACGCTGTTTTCAGATCTACCAGCAATAGGTTTGGTAACTTTGGGCTTAACTCTTCAACTGTCTGTGGCCTCTGTTTCCTTTTGTTTTAATTAAGGAGTTGAATTAATTGATAGCTAAGGTTCCTTCTAGTTCCGAAATTCTTTAATGTTACAAGGTTTACATTTACAAAATATTTATTGAGCACTACTTATGTTCCAGGAAGTGGGCTAGGCCATGCAAATACAAACATTTATCATACATAGTCCCTGTTCTCTCCCTAATAAAGAAGAGTGAACAATGGCAGTGAGGTATACAGCAACAATAATGACAACAATTATTTAAGTATATTGAGTGCTTACTATGCACTAAATGCTTGATGGGCATCATTTAATTTTCACCTCTGAATAACCCTATTCTATAGACACTATAATTAAGCTCACTTATGGATGAAACTGTGGTCTAGGGAGTCCAAGCAATTGCCTCAAATTACAGATTAGAAAACTAGGACTCAAACCCAGAGCTTGCCTGGCTCCAGTGCCATGGTCTTGATTACTATGCTACACTGCAGTATTAATGAATGCACAGAAATATATACAACACAGAGGAGACTATGCTTAGAATAATAAGGGGGCAGGTAAAGAGCATGGGAGAAAGAAGACTACTAAGTAAGGATGGGATCAGGGAAAGTTTCTGAGAGAGAAGCTGTCTGATCTAGGCCTGAAGGATGAGTGGACTTTGGACAGGGGAGACAGGGAGAAATGGAACTGTTAACATTAGAAAGGAAAGTTTGACTAATCTGAACCCTGAGCCCCTTTGGAGCTGATAATACAGTCCTCCTTACACCATTAGGGCTGGGACACACTCACTAGTGAGGAAAAGGCCACTGGTTTTACCTACATCAGTTTTAACCTGTGAACACAAATAGCTGCTCTCAATGTTCCCATGCAGCACTCCTCCCTCCCATTTTCCATTCATTTCCTCTACGGTTCAAGTCTTGGTTTAAGGATCTCCTCAACAGAGTTTCCTTCTCTGCCCTCTCGTATCTAATTTTGCAATCCTTGACAGTTACTCCCTATCACATCACCCTGAGTTAAAACAAAACCCTAAAAAACCAAAACAAAACAGTATTTATCGCCACCTGAAATTATTCATTTACTTACATGGCCATTGTTTGATTGCTCCAGGAAAACAGGGGATAATAATGTCATGGCCTCATCTGTCCTATTCACTCAGTGCTGAATCCTTGGTGCTTATTAGGGGTGATCAATAAATAAGTTGTTCCATACATAAATGGCTGAATAACTTCTGCCCTGAATTTTGGACGCCTTTTGTGGTGAGGTTGGGTTAGGTGATCAGGAGTCAAAAAAATGTAAATTCTGCTCCAGGCTCTGAAGTGCTCTCTATATATAACTCCTATCTCTGAAACCTCAGTTTCCATTCCTGCCAAATGAGAATAACAATGCTTTCATTAAACATTTAGGGATAATAAAAAAATTTTCAACCCCCAAATGTCTGTGACATCTTTACAATAGTCCTGCTGCCACATTTTTCTTTCTTTCTTTCTTTTTTTTAAAGATTTTATTTATTATTTTAGAGAGGGGGGGAGGGAGAGAGGCAGAGAGGGAGGGAAACATCAATGTATGGTTGCCTTTCACCTGCCTCCAGCTACCGACCTGGCTGGAGACCTGGTTTGCAACCTGGTTATGTGGCTTGGCTGGGAATCGAACTAGCGACCTTTGGGTTAATAGGCTGGTACCTTATCCGCTGTGCTACATTTTCTTTTATTCTATGGTCTAACATGGAAAGTAAAATGATATGTTGAATTTCAGCATTCCTTTCTGCCTGCCTAGGAGTTTGCTTCCAGTCTAGTCAACTAGGAGCATAGGATAGCTTTAGGGACCTGTGACATATTTCTGAGTATGGGCTGCAGTCACAAACCCTTGAGTCCCCAGGCCTGAGCCAGTGCACATCAACAAGGTTGCTTATTAAGGCCTCAGTCATGCTCCATGAAGGTCTTGTGTTGCAGCCCAGCAGGTGAGTAATCACCAAGATTCCTGATCTAGGAAGCCCTTACACCACCTTCTTCCTGAGAAACCCTGCTGGGCTTTCAAAGAGCAAGAATGAATGAAACTACCAAGCAGAGGTAGAGGCTGCAAAGGCCTTTTTCAATGAGGAGAGTAATACGTTTCCTCAAATTTCTTATAAACTCAAGGGGCCAGTTCAAGGCTCCTTCCTTTGTACATGAGCTCCCACACCAGATATATACCAGTTGTTTTATAACAACACTCATCACCCAAAGAAGCTCAATAGGATTAGTGTAAGAAAATTCTCAAACCGTATCAACAATTGCACATTGTTGCTTATTAATCCATTCCTTCAGACAGTTAGCAAACATCAACTTATCACTAACAATGGGCCAGGTACCATGCGAGGCAACAGGATTATAAGGATGATCAGATATGGTTCCCAAGCTCAAGAAAATCACATTGTAGAAAGCCAGCAAAAACACATTTGGTCAATCATGATACAACTGTGCATGAATGCTTGAGACACAAACACAAAGAGCTACATTACTAGGCAGAATGAGAGGAGTGTCGAACATAGACATGTGGAATGTACTGCTGTGGAGCAAGAAGGAGGAGAAAGGGAATGCACAGGCCTGTCAGGCACAGAGGCTAGATCGGTTATTTATACAGAGTGGTGGGCTCTGGACGATGGCCTATTTCTCAACCCTGATCTGTCACTTACTACCTGGGTGGGTTAGGCAAGTCATTTAAGGGATTCTTTGTCTCAGTTTTCACATCTGTCAAGTAGGTGCTAAATAAAAATTGGCCATCATGTTATTGATAGGCCACCCCATTAATCCTTTAAGAAATCCTTTAATAATCCTAGGTATTATTAACTCTATTTTATAGATGAGAACATAGAAGGTCAAAGAGTTTAAGTAACTTGACCAAAGTCAGGTGGTTGTCATTTGACATTTATTGTGTGTCTGCTGCGTGCAGGAGTTGTGCTAAATGACTTAGATATTTCATCATACTTAACCCACACAACTGCCTTATGATGTGACTACTATTACTAGTCCTATTCTTCAGATGAGGAAATTGAGGTACAAAGAATGCAAGTAACCTGACCTTTGAGAATAGAGGTCTAGATTATAGGGTAGAGGTCTGCCACATTTTCCTATAAGGAGTCAGATAATAATATCTTTGGCTTTTATGTGCTATATTGTCTTGGGTACAACTACTCAATTCTGCCATAGCCATGAGAAAGCACCACGGACAATATGCCTGCCCACCACTGGGACTGTGCTGCTAAGAGCTTTTACTTATTAACAATGGAATTTAAATTTCATATTTTTTTATTCATTTATTCATTTTTTTTAATTTCATATACTTTTTACATGTTGTAAAAAGGATATTCTTTTTTTTTTTGATTTCTTGCAACCATTAACAAATGTAAAAGCTATTCTTAGGTTGTGACTGAGCTTTTTAAAAAGAGGTGGTGGGCTGGATTTAGCCTGCAGGCCTAGAGAGTTAGCCGATCTGGACCCTATCCAGTTTGGTTTCAGAGGCTGGTTCTCTTCACTATTAGGTATATAGCCCATACTCCAAATCTCTGTCTTTCTAAGGTACATGCTCTTCCTCAAATGCTCCTACTTTTGAGAAATGTTTGAAGAGGATGGCAAAGAATTCAGAATGCACAGTCTTAGCATGGAATTAAACTTCGCCGCTGCTCTTGGTGATGCCTTAAGAGTCACTGGAAGGAGCAGTTTCTATGGAAACTGACCTGGTCTCCCTGCCTCGGTGATCCTTGTTTAAATTCCTTCCCTGACCAAAATATGAATGCAGAGCTGAGGACCACTTACTATGTTCTCATCCATCCTCCCAGCTATTTTGTATTTGGGATTTCTGATACACCAACTTTCCACGTAGAATTTATTTGTTAACAGACCAGAAAATTGAATAAACACTATTTATGAAGGTCATCTTTTTTTGTTACACTCAGAGTTCTTAATGTATGAAAACAGAATGCAGATGGTACTATTTTCTCCTTTGCTGTATCTTCCAGTTCAGTTACTGTCATTTAATAGATTAACTAAAAAGGGGAATTGGGAAGGAAACCTCCTTGGAAATGTATGGAGTAAACCAGAAAACTTTTTTACTTTCTCCTTAAAAGAGAAACTTGATTTTACATTAAAAAAAAAAAAAGGCAAACCAGTATTGCAGCTCTGTAATCAGTTTTCAAATTACAGAAGACGTTGTCCATTGTTGTGAAATGGGGCTCTGACAAGAAGTCAATCAGGTGTATTTGCTGCATCGATCAGCACTTCAGTGGCAGAGCAAGAGGGTGAGTCTTTCCCCAGGGCCGGTTCTCCAGGGACTAGATAAACTCCTATACTCAGGAGCATCCACTCCGCTGAGACGTTTTGCTCTGTTTACTCTCCTAAAGCAAGCAGAAGACTCGATGAGGCCCTCCAGGCTTGAGAAGAGGCTGAGAGCCCTTCTGTTGGGAGTGAGACTTAAACCAGCCTGAGGTGAGTGAAAACAACAAGACCCAGCAGACGGGGGTTTTGGAGTCCAGAGCCTCTGGGTTCCATTTCAGACTCTGCCACTTACCAACCCCATGTTGCTTAACTTCTTAAATTGCATTTTTTTCCCCATCTACAGAGTACAATATGAAAATTAGCCCTGGCTGGCTGGTGGCTCAGTGGATAAGGCACAACCTGCGAACCCAAAGGTCGCTGGTTGGATTCCCAGACAGGACACAGAACAAGGTTGCAAGCCAGGTCCGTAGCTGGAGGCAGGTGAAAGGCAACCATATATATGGATATCTCTCTCCCTCTCTGCCTCTCTCCCTCCCCCTCTCTTGGGAAATAATAAATAAAACTTTTGAAAATAAATAAATAGAAAAGTATTTGCATGGTGGGGGTTATTAGGAAAATTAAACATAATAAATGCATGGCAAGGGTTTAGCAGTAATCTAACGAAGGAATGTGTGCAGAATGGATGGCAAACACCAGGCACACCCTAGCGCCAGTATCAGCCCAGCCTCATCCTAAGGGAGATGGACTAGAATTCCCCAGTAACAGCCGAGCTGTGGAGGTAGGACCTACCCTTCAGGAATTCAGGAAGCAAAGTAAGGGCTTTCAGTTGGGCTAAGGGGGAGAGCCCTCCTTGGGCTGAAGTCCTCTCTGAGCTGGTCTCTTACAAGGTATACAGGGCCTGATTTGTGGAACACCTGGCCTTGCTTTGGGTGATGAGGCATGGGCTATTTTTCAAGGGAAAATAGGGTTCTGGCAAGGGAGGGGTCTGAAGCTGGGCTGGGTTGGAGTGTCTCTTCAGACAGACTGATGACCAGCCTCATGAAGGAAGCCTCATTAGGCCAAGGGGCACATGGTTCAGCAGGATCAGGTGACGTGGAAACAGAAGTTCCTGACTCCACAGCTCAACCGTTGCATTGTTACATGGGAATTCTTTCCCTTTCCCTGCACTCATCCGTAACCTAATGTATCGTGAACCTGCCAGTGATGTGTAACGACTTTCCACAGCTCAGCAGACACAGTTCTCATCTTGGAATGCTGGGCACTCGTATACGGATCAGCTCAGAAGGCAGGCTGGGGCCCTCGCAGGTCCTTCAGGCCCACGGCACGCATGGACACGCTTTTGTAGAGGCTCTTCCAATGGCTGCCCTCAGTTTACAAGAGGATAACCGATACCAGCAGGGGCCAAGGGGAAAACTGTGTTCATCTATTCATACAAGGCCAAATGAAGCCTGAGAATAGAAATGATTCTTGGGCCAATATTCCCTCTCACAGATCACACTGATGGTTACAAGAGAGTGGGTTGGGGTGGGAAAGATTATAGGCCAGTAGTTTTAATACCAGGCTTACTTTGGATCTACTAAGATACCTGCCATCTTTGAAACATACAGCAGGAAAAAGTAATTAGATGGCTTTTTACGACTCTCTACAGCTACTATGAATTAATAGGAGCACCATGGAGAGAATTCTTTTTATGTCCTGGCATACATCTCTTGGTGAAAGCAGAACTAGCATTTATCCTGAATAGGGAATCTTAGTCACTTCACCCCAGCACTGTGCAAACATCGTCCGGCAGACAGCAAAATGAGAGGCAAAGACAGTCAAACTAATTTGTACCTACCTGGAAAAAGCCCAACGATTCCTGGCATTTACTTCTGTTTCCTCTCTGTTCTCACTCCAACTAAGGTATTAGAAGAGTCAGTTGGCTGAGAAAGCTGAAAATCTTATAGTGAAAAGTAAGGGTTTCTTAATGGGGAAATTGGCTACATTTACAAAGGTGCCCTTTGGACTTGCAATGGCAAAAATGAGACTCTCCCCTTGGTGGCCATTCCTATAGGCATGGTAACTAGCATCTGCAGAGTGCTTCAGAGTTCAATTTTAAACAAACACTTTCAGTTGTATCCTACTGGAGCCTGACAACCACTCTGTGAAATAGGTATGAGGCAGTAAGACTTATTTTGCCCATTTTACAGATGAGAAAAATGAGGCTCCAAGTTGTTAAGTGCCCCAGAACACACAGCTGATTAGTAGTATAGCCACACCATAAACTTCAATCTTTGGGTCTTAAATTTCACTCTGTTTGCAGCAATTAACATTTTGCAGTGCATTGTACAGTTTTCAAGGCATTTCTGACATGCACACCTACAGTGCAGTGTGTATTACTACTTGCAAATGAAAAAAAATGAGTTCCAGAATATTTGTATAACCTGACAACACAGCTCGCAAGTGGAACTAACATTGAACTTGAATTTCCTCCATTGATCCTTTATTGATTCAAATACTGGTTCTGTTCCTGAGCGGTTTTACACATCCCCTCACAATAAAAGCCTTTCTTAGATGTTAAAATCCACTTTCCTTCCAGCCCTAGTTATAAAGTCGCAGGAAGATGGCAGGTTTTCAAGAACATGTAGGGAAGGGGACGACCGGCCAGTGCTGACATGCCCCAGTGCATCACTCGGCGACCCACAGCCCTGCTGGCTTTGTGGATCTACAGTCAGAGAGGAGGAAAACAGCCTGGTGCAGCTGTGGGACCAGGAGCCATGGCTTTTAAGGAAGCACAGCGTCATCAGAGAAAGAGTTAGCATTCCTCTTTTACTGAGAGGAATACAGGTAAAGGAAAACAGCTGGAGAAGGAAAGTACGACTGTGGCCTGTTAGTCAGCATTCCCCCAGATTCCCTAGTAAGAGGGTAGAGATGATATAACAATACCCAACAGATTTGAATGGAGGGAAAGGAAGTGTGGATCATGCTGCAAAATAGATTGGTAATGTGGAGGGGCCACGTTAACTCACATTTGGACAAGACACATATACTAAGGTACTAGCAGATTCCCGGTGAAGAGGCTGCTCCATACCCTCTCTCAGCTTTGAGAGACCAGTGGGGGTTAGAGAAAACAAAGCTCCAGGCTTCCATGCTCAAAGTCGGAACAAGGACCAATGTGTGACGTCAACATGGACAAACGTGTAGCAGACAAGCAGCAAATGTAGAATAAAGGTTGTGGGTTCAATCCCCAATCAATGTTTCTGTATCACATCAATGTTTCCGTCTGTCTGCCTGTCTGTCTCCCTCAAATCAGGAAATATATCCTCGGGTGAGGATTAAAAAAATATATATATATATATATATATATATATATACAATCCTGGTTCAAATCTTCCATCCATTACTTTGGCCAAGGCTCTTAATCTCTCTGTGACTGGTTTCCTTACCTATAAACTGAAAATGATAGGGCAGCTCGTACCTCTGAGCACTTGTTACACGTCAGGCACTGACCTGGGCTGCTCATACACAGGACTTAATTTCATCCTCTCAGCAGCCCTTTGAGGGTTGTTATCATTAGTTCCAATACCAAATGAATAATCTGGGTTCCAGCGAAGTTAAATAACATGTCCTAGATAAAATAGCTACCTTCCATGTACAATTGTTTTGAGGAATAAAGGCCAGTATATGTAGTTATCTGGCACTTAGTAGAAGCCCCAGTAAGTGAGAGCAGAAGCTCTGATGGTTATTCATATTATTATAATGGCCAGTTAGGATTCATCTACGTGCCTCTCGCTTCTTTGGATATTTCAAACAGGCTACCTGTGGGCCATTTGTCTTAACTGACTCTCTACATCTTTTCTAGTCATTTGATTCTCTTAAACGGTGTACCTATAGGGGCAGCATCCTCCCAGACTTGTTCCGGTGCCGCCAACAAGTGCTTAATCCAAATAATGCAAGATTTATGGCATTCCTTTATTTGAGTTGATTCCAATGTGTCAGCAGATATGAATTGCAACATCAAATAATTACACTTGAAAGTGAAATGCAGGCCTAAGGATTCTGGTTGGCTATTTTTTTTTGAATGCCAGTAATTTCTGAAAGACTGGATTTATTTAGTGCCTTCCCCCCCTCCTCTTGAGCACTTAGAGACCTCAGTATCTAGGAATGCCATTGTAGCTACCGTTATTACAGAGTACTTTATCAATTACCCTGACAGTTATTCATACTACACAGGAACGTTCTTTATAGTTGTCACATGTGCTTCTATAGACAAGGTAATAAAACACATAATGCATCTTTCTTATCAGTAAATCCTAATGGCTGTTCCAAGCCTGGGGCTCTTGAACGGGTGCCTCTTAGAAGTGTGACAGGACAGATGTAATCTGAATTTATAAATAAACAAATTAATGGAGTCTTTAATGCAGCACAAGAAAGGGGTTCCCGCAAGGAAATTTAGCAATTAGGGCAGGAAGAGGCCTATTAAATCTTGTCCACACCCAACCAACCATGTGGGCTGCTTCCTGTAGCAAAACCCCCTTCCAGGTTAAATTACCTAAGAGACTGGGATTCCCTTTCGACCCTTGGGAAAGAACTGATTGCCCAATCCATCTCCCTGTTCCAATGCTTTCGGTTACATGGCAAGCGGTTGGAAAAAATAATAAAGCAAATGAAGAGTGACAGTATACCAGGGAAAGTCTTACATCAGCCTTGTTTCCTGCTCTTCCTTTTCCACCTTCTCTTCTGTCTTCTAAAACCAGTTTTAATTTAAAAGCTTGAAATTTCATGTTCACTTCTCTGGATCTACCTTCTCTGGTTCTTGCTAACTACGTGCAGAAAGTGAAGGCAAAGCCTGGCACAAGGATAACAACATTTTGGGGTAGAAGTTAAGAACATCTCGGTGTGCCCACTCTGACTTGGACACACACTACCTGTGTGCTTTTAGTGAGCTCACCACTCCTCTCTGAGGTTCCTCATCAATAAAATTAGAATGTATTAGTCAAATATAGAAATAATGGACTTCTGCCTTTATTAATTTTTTTTCAACTTTTTTCTTTTAAGTGAATAGCTACTGTCTGCAAGTTGCATGCTTAGCACTGGAAGTCCACTGGTGAAAACCCATGGTCCCTGATTTTAAGGGAACATAATGCGTTAGAAATTATACAGTCGTGACACATGCGATTGTTACACAATTTTATTGTGATGAAATATGCAACCTAAAAACTACCATGTACACCTTTATTAAGCATATAGTTCAGTGGCATTAAGGACACTTCTACTGTCATCCAACTATCACCACCAACCTTTTTCTCATCCCCAATGGAAACTTTGACCATTAAACATGCACCTCCCATTCCCACCACAGTGCTCCCCCCGATTCTAGTTTGTCTCTATGAATTTGATGACCCTAGGAATCTCATGTCAGAGAAATCATACCATAGTTGTCTTTTGGGGACTGGCTTATTTCCCTGGGCATACTGTTTTCAAGGTTCACCCTGCTGTAGCATGCACCAGAATCTCCTTTCTTTTTAAGGCTGAATAATATTCCACCATATATATATATATATATATGCCAAATTTTATTTTATCCATTCAACCATTGATGGACTCTTGTTTTTATCCATTCAACCATTGATGGACTCTTGGGTTCCTTCCACCTTTTATACAACACATTTAAATAAGTATTATAACAAGTATAGTCCAGATCACTAACCTGAATTCCTGGGGGATCGGGGCCCAAGCAGAGTGGCCCCTAGGATAAACTGGAGTAGGCCAGATAAAGGAAGGGTGAAGAGACAGAGTGGGCAGGGCAGGGGCAGAAAAAGGGAAGGAAGAAATCTCTAGGCAGATTTAAAAGGAAGCAAAACAAAAATATAGTATGTGCAGAGGCCAAGACTGGTATTTGAACTGACAGTGGCTCCCTTTGGTTGTGGCTGTTTGCTCCCTCTCTGACATGCTCATTACTGTGATTCTGCTCTCTGAACGGCATCTCTGTGCTACATCTCTATTTCACCTGCCTTCTCTGTATTAATCAGTTAAAAATTGTCTGCTCGTTTACTTAGAGTGAGTCTGTTTGCTTTCCTGTTCGGGTCATTAATATGGAAGCTCACAGGTATGAACTTGAAGTGAGGCGACCACGCCGTGATCTTGCTTATCACACTGTTGCATAATTGGCTGTTTACTCAGCTGCTAGATCGTGGGTCCTGTGGAGGAACAGGTACTCTCTGCTTCCCCTTTGGGCTTGGTAAATGTTTGATAGAAGAAGTTAATTTTCATAGATGAGAGTATCAGAAGAAGAAAAACAAGACTTCTCTAAGGTGCTGATATGAGCTCCGGTTTTTAAGGATGGAGTTTTATACCCCATGGAATTGTGAACTTCAGCTCACCCAATGATAGTCATATTGTTTCATTAAAAGTACTAAAAGCCAGAGTGGATGCATGCAGAAGGTACTATAAGGCCAGAGAAGTGACATTTAAGGTGCATTCTGTTTTGGACTAGCAGACCTTAACCAAGTGGCAGGCACACGGGTGCTGTTCTGGGCAGCAAAGCAAACTGGTGAGTGCTGTGTGGGTACTGCAGCTGGGCCAAAGGAGCCCATTGTAAAAACCATTATTTCAGATCTCACTAGTTCTGAATTTGGGCAGCACTTAGGCTGCGTTTCTTTGGTCAATAAACCTGTTAGGTTATACAAAGTTATTAGAATGAAGAACATCAAAGGAGTTTATTCATTCATAGACATCTGTTGAATGCCAACTTTATTCTTCTCTTATGACAAAAATAATGTCTATCATCAATGCAAACCCATTGGTAAGGAACTTCAACATGCACTCTCTCTCCCTGAATTATTGCCAACAGACCTCTGAAGAAGCCACAGCTGCCCCCACAATCGTGTAGTAACTGAGGAAATCTGGGTGCAGAGTGGTAAAATGACCTGCCCAAGACTATAGAGCTGTGTGTGGGAATGTACATATAAATACATTTTATCCTGCTTGAAAATCAAAGATTAGAAATCTTAAAATAATGATTATTAAGTTTTTTCCTCTTGGTGACCTCTACACATACATGGAGAATTGGTAATATTGTCCTAAATATAGGCCAGAGAAAGGGTATGTCCAAGGGCCAAATGGTGGTTTAGACAGGTAACACCTTGAAAATTAAGAAATCAAACTCTACTAGAAATTCCATTTCAGCCAATTCTCAATGCTATTGGCATCATTCAGATTTGTAGGTAAAACCAAAGGACCATTATTCTCATCAGTGTAAGAGATTTTATAATTCTACTGCTGCCCTATAATGACTATGATGGGCAGATAAGGAAATTAAGACTGAGGCATTTAAACCAAAGTTTAATATCAAAAAGTTTTAAAAATGTATCTTTTAAAAGACATGGCAATGCTCTATGCTGACAATTATGTAGTGAACCAGACAGTACAACTCTCTAGAACACACGATACTTTGACCAAAATAAAAATATACATACATGTTGACCCATTAATTCTGTAATTTAACTGAAGGAAATATTCATAGATGGGTATAAAGATTTGTCCAAAGACAAGCTACTTACAATATGATGTTTATTATGTTTTTACTTATGTGCTAGATTGCTTTACAATGACTTAAAGTGTTATAGTAAAATATTTTTAAAAAGATAAAGATAAGGAAAAATATGTTTCAAGGCATCAATCATGTACAGAATAATTTCAATTTTGAAAAAAATTATGGTGTATAAAGAAGATGTGGCATATACATCAAACTGCTTATTGGGTTCATGTCTAAGTCGTGGCATTTCAGATCATTTGTCTTTCTTCTTTACAACTTTTGATGACTTATAGAAAAGGCATCAAATATAAATAAGGATTACGCTCTGTCCTTTATCATTGTGTGACTTGGGGCCAGCCATTGACCTTTCTGGGATGAGGCCTATCACCAGTAAAATTGCATGTGCAATACATATTTTGCAAGGTTAATGTGAAACCAGTTACAAGGGACAAAAAAGTGAAAGTTTCTGCAAAACTACAAAGGCATTCTCAAACAGGAGATCCTTTTAATCACTGTATCAGATGAAGAAGTCTTTATTAAGTGCTGGGTAGTTGTGGCATAGGCTACAAATGGGTGGAAAAAGTGTGAGCAGACCTTTGACACCATAGAAATAAACATGAAAGAGTATGCATGTCTATTCATGTGGGTGGATGTATCATGCTGCACAGAGTCATGAGATAATTCATGTCCATACCTGAGCCTCAGACACTCTCCGAGGACTCATTTATACACAAGATGAAGTACCTTCTTCTCAAAAGTGAGCTTATGACCATCTTGAGTTTAGACAGTTGACAGTACAATCTTTATTTTCTACATTTTAAATATACAATTTTAAAACAGTCTGCACATCTCCTAGACATCATGAAAAATTCAGACCTCAGTCTCTGGAGGTGCAGGCATTTGTATTTTAACATTAAGGCCATGCTTGCCTGGTAATTTCTTGCAGATTTGAAGTCTCCTAGTTTTCTAAATAGTTTAGGAAGTCAATTCCATTCTGGCAGCCAAGTCCCTGAGCTGCGTGACGGAGGCAGCTGGAAGAAGACCGAGTGCTGCAATGGTCCCAGGGGAAACATTTGTCTGAGGCCACAGCAGAGAGCTGTCTGCCACTGAAACAGCTTTGTGCTGTGTCACATATTAGGTTCTTCACACAGGCCATGAGGCTGCAGGCTTAGCTCAGGCTGTTAAGTCACTAGCCTGTCCTCAGTGCCTAGAGCATCTCTATTCTCCTCCAGCCCCCATGTTCATGGCTCCCACCAGCAGGTTGTGGTTAGTAACACCTATAACTCATACAGTGATTACAAGGACTGAATGCAACAGTGTGAGGAGTTCATTTAGCACACCATTCCTGAGAGGCTAACCTCTCTCTCATCCTTTGAATCACAACATTCTTGCATTGCTCTAGGCCTCAGGGTGCCCAACAATCAAAACTCTGAGGGGTGGACCCATAGGACCCCCAAAGGGATTCCCACCCTTGGGAAGCACTCCCCAAGACATGGGTGGAAGAAAGCAAGAATTTCTGTCTTTCAGGAACCTATCAAATAATATTAGTATAATGTGTGAAACACGGTAGGTGCTCAATAAATGTGAGTTCCTTCCCTTCCCCCTCAATTAACATTCCATACTAACCCTCTTTTATAGCAGATCATACTTTATATCTTGCACATAGTAGGTATTTCATAATGTCTTTGAAAAATACATATGGCAATAGAGAAAAACTGACTATATCTACATTCATATGCGAGTAGGAGAAAAAAGGATGAGAGAAAAGATGAAGGCAAGCTGAATGGGGAAAATGGGGAAAAATCAATTGCATATGTATCAAAGGTTACCACTAACACTGGAAGGTGAGAATAAATACAATGCAATCTTTAACCTATTCATCTAGAAGTTAAAGGAAGCAGGGAAGGACCGATGTGGCTAGAATCAATGGGTTGTATTATTGAAGGCCACCAGCAGAGGGGATGGAACTGCTATTTTCTTCCTCAGGGAGATAGCCTTGATGAAACATAGATGTCAGACACAGTGGCCGAAGGTTCTAGGTGCTCACAGCTAGACAAGGAGGTGAATCAGAGGCTGCCTGACTTCTATAATGAGGGTCAGTACAATTTCACACAAAGCTACTGGGAAGTCACCATATGCCAGAAGTGGGAGACACAAGAATGCCCAAATCATGGACCCCTGCCTTCAAATTACTCATTCTAGCATTTTGTTTGCTTATTTGTTTAAAACTTTCCCCAGCTTTCATATCTGCAAGTAAGCAAGGCATGCAGGTGTGCCTAATCTATAGAAAAGCTGGGAAAGGTGCAAGAAAGAAGCCATGACTGTGGGTACACCATAAAAATATATGAGGGTGCTGTTTATCTCACTGTTACTACTAGAAGTAAATATATTTATCATCATTAACTGTAGCAAGTGATGAAAAAGTAAACCAGGAGATCACTGAAATGTTTTGTTCCAGGTAACATCAATGTAGGGTGCACACATGCACCAGTTTTTCAGTTTGACCAGCAGACCGGTAGTATAAAATCATGTGGTGGACAGAGCACCTCTTACTGAGACATCTTGGCATTTCCCACATCTCTCTGAACCTCAGTGTCAACTTGTGTAAAAAAAGACATAATACCTCTCTTTTGCAAGATTGTTGTAAAGACTGGCTAGTTAATTATAGCTTTCACACTCCAAAGGAGAACACTGAGCCACTAAGAGGTTCAGTGATTTATAAAAGTATGAAATGAGACATGTGTAAAGCAATTCCCACAAGATCTGGGACAATAGTAACTGTTTTCATTATTACTATCATTGCTTTTATCATTGCAGTTCTTATCATTCCAGTTCATTCTGCACTTTTCATAACAGAGTAACAATTCAAATTCAAGCCTTCTGACATCAAACACAGACCACTTTCAATGACACTGGTCACTCAGCACAGAGGTTCCACCACGTACCTTTCCCCAGACAGGACCTCTCCCCTGAGAGGTGAATTTTACCAAGCTCTCACCTTGACCCAATCCCTTGCTTTCTATGACACACATTCCATTATTGTCTTCAGAACTATTAATGCTGCTCTGTCTCTGGCCGCCACTGCAAACCTACCAGTGCTGCACCTAATTACTGTATCTCCATCTTGATAATGCACAGCGCTGGTAAGTAGCGGCTGTGCGAAAATAGAAGCACCTGTTAAATAACCAAGGCACTATCATGGAAAATGAGTTTTAGATTAAAATTTAAAATAAATGTATGAGATAGAAAAGTAATGCACAGCAGACCCCATATGAAGCAATCAGTCGTCTAAATAAAAGCAGAGACCCAAACGAACAGCTCTGATTTATCAAGTGTAACAGCTTCTGGAATTTGGATGAGAATTTTCAGAAGTGTCTTTCTCCATTACTCAGTTGACCCTCAAAACTACAGGAAACTCCCAGAGCACGTTAATATTTGTGATTTACAATGCACATATATCACAGGTCCTCCTGCAAGGACACAGAAAGTACAGTGGAGAAATGCCAGGACCTTGCTTGATTTTTCTTTTTTTCCAAAGCACTTGTTACTTTTGACTGGAGTCTATTAGTTATGAATGTCTATGGTTTCTTCTCTGCCTCCCCACATCAGAATGCAAACTACACAAGGCAGGGACCTTCCCTTTATTCTTAATGTATGTATAACTCTGAAAATACTCCTTGGCATGTAGCAGGTACTCAATGAATATTTTTTGAATGAATAAATAGATAAAAATGTGAGTAGTCCTGGTCAAATGGCCTAACCTCCTTGAGTCTCAGTCAGTTAATCTGTAAGATGGGGATAATAATATATAACTAATAGATGGATTGCAAGAATTCATGACAAATATATATGTGAAGCACTTAGAAAAGTGCCCGACAGTAGTGCTCAAAATACAATTCCTTGGAGCTGAATATTTATCATCAAGGTTTATAAAAAGAACTTCTACATCCTTCCCAAAAGTCCGCCACCAAAGAGCAGTTACAAAGGGCCCAGAGATAAAGAACATCCTTGAGCTCTTGCTCATTCTCTCCCAGGATGCTCATCATGGCCAGAATAAGAATGTTAGAAGATTCCATAATAATCATCCCGAACAGAGCCAGCAAACGGTAGTTCATGGGCCAGTTACCAGTTTTCACAAGTGAAGTTTTATCGGACCTCAGTCAAGCTCACTCGTTTCTATACTGTCTGTGGTGGCTTTCCCATTCCAATAGACAAAATTAAGCAGTTGAGACACCAAATGACTCATCACATTTACTATCTGGACATTTAACCAAAAGCCTGAGTTTCCAGATAAGGACAGAGTGACAGAGAACAAGCAGATGAGCTATACCCCATGTCACACCACGTGTTTAGGCTCTGGAACTCTGAGACCAAGTGGCTCACACACCCCTTCTGAGGTCCAAATAATAGCTGACAAGCTTTCAGTCAGGGGGCTGGTCTGCATGATGACAACCCAAGGGCAGCCAGACCTTTCCCCTAGATAGCAAATGAATGGCCACTTTCTTGCCAGAGGCCCTAATTGTGCCCTTCAAGGGGAGAGATACCAGCACCAGGACTGTGAACAGCAGGGGGTTAATCACCATGCATGCGGCAGTCATTTCCCAGCTCTGCAGTTGGTTGGCCATTTGGCTTTGTGCAAGTCCCTTAACCTCTCTGGGCCTCAGTTTCCTCATCTGTTAAATGGGGATAATAAATACTTTCTTTAGTTGAGTTCTTACAAGATAAAATTTAATAAGATCAAGCACATGAAAGCAGCTGGCACAGAAAATATTACTTTGCCTCCTTAAAGATCAACATTTGGTTAAAAAAAAAGATTCCATGTAGGACAGATATTAGATTTCTGAGTTTAACCCAAACCTGCTTGCAAGCAGTCATGGTCTCACTTTCCAGGGTACCATGAACATCCTTCTTCCCCTGTCAGGAGTTATCCCATCTAAATGATCTTACAGAGGCAGCTTCCTGACAGTTCCAATTTCTAAAAATATGTTAGTTTTGAGCTATAAATTGATTTTCCTATTGTGATGAATTAAAATCCAATATCATCCAACAAGACACTAAACATACAGAGACCCGATTTTCCCCTTTAGACATTCAGTCTCTTTGATGTTAAAGTGGACTGGGGCTCTTGTCAGGCATGTGGGAGCCTGAACATTGAAGAGAATGAACAAAGAGTATGGAGGTGGAATAGAGGGAAAAGACGGTACAAAGAAAGCAAAGCCAAATTAAGAAGATGGAGGATGGAAAGAGAACAGTTCCTACTTCCTGTTTTGTGAGCATTAGGGAATGACATTCGAGTCTAGGCAGTTTGCATGTACTTTGCTGGGAAGCCTAGGGCGGCACTTCTCTTTGGGTTCTAGGCTTCCTCCTTTGTTAATGAATCAGTTTGGATGTGCACAGGACCTTCCATTCCTGATATCCTAGGCAACTGGGCAACTCTGACTCACCCACGAATCCTTTCTATACTCACTACCCACATGGAAAAATTAGCTTCTTTGGTATGTAGCCATCTTGGGCTCTAAGATCTATCCCAGACAATTAGAATTTCATTTTAAGCTGAAGTTGATTTGCTCTTCCTTCTTTCCTCTCTTTCATTCCATCCCTCCCTGACTGCCTTCCCTCCCTTCTTCAGTGTCTAGTTAGCATCACTGTCACATGCCAGGCCCTATATGACACCTTGCAGATACAGCAATGGGCGAGACAAGGTAGCCTGGGAATTTGCAGGCTGAGGGGAGTGTGAGTCAACTCATTGCAATACGGATGACTGTGTGCTTCGAGCAAAGTGAGAAGAGGATGCTTTAAGAGTATTACAGAGGTTCTGGCTGGTGGTGCAGTGGATAAGGCGTTGGCCTGTAAACCCAAAAGTTGCTGGTTTGATTCCCAGCCAGGGCATGTAACCAGGCTGCAGACCAGGTCTCCAGCCAGGTCCATAGCTGGAGGTAGGTGAAAGGCAACCATATATTGATGTCTCTCTCCCTCTCTCCCTTCTCCTCTCTCTAAAAATAATAAATAAAATCTTAAAAAAAGAAGTATTAGAAGGACTTCCTAATTCCACAGAGAAAATAATGGACCAGAGAGGGGACAATATAGCTTATCATATAATATTACTTAACACCTAGAGCTTTTTTATTATGTCAGACACTATTCTAAGTCTTAATAGATTGAGTTAAATACTCATTTAGTCTTGCACTAACCCTAAACATAGACACTTTCATTATTTCCACCTACAGATGAGTAAAAAAGGCAAAACATCATTAGGAAACATTACTCTATAATCATACAGCTGGTCAGGAATAAATCTAAGGCAGTCAGGATCTCAAATCCATGCTCCTTCCACTACATCCAATATCTGGTGCCAGTACCATACTGGCAAGGAGTGTGGCCTATGGGCTCAGACAGAGCTGTTACGAACCTGCTCAGAGAGCAAAACGTGTTAGCACTTAGTTTAATAAAACACCTGAGTTTGATAAATGATAACCATTCCATTGTATTGCTGTTGTTACCATTGTTGACATAACTGAACCCCTGGGATGAGGACATGTTCACTGGGTAAAAAGGGAAAAGGACATTCAAAGTGGAGGGGTCATCTTGAGCAAATCGTTGAAGTTGGGTAGCTAGTGGTATGTATAGTAAACAGCAAGACAGCACCCCCAGCATTCTGCTCATCCACTGGTCACCCCCGATTGGCCACCTACCCCTGGGCAGGGCATGCATAGCTCTGAGAGTCATCAACAACACAGTTACTGCAATAGTTTCCCAACAAATGGCCATGAGTCATAAAGAAAGGAGTCTTTTCTTTATTTGCACAATGGCATCTTTTTTAAAAGCTGAGGGTAACCTTACAGTCACTATACCTATCTCTCTGTGTATCTAGTGCAGTGTCAGGGCCACAGAGTACACTGAATAATAACCGAGGTTATACTAACCAAGGTTACAATTAACATGATTCAATCAAAAGTCACTGGTTTGATATCCCAGGCCTTACAATCTGGCTTCAGCCTACCTACTCAGTTATCTTTCACTGATAGTAATCGCACATCCTCCTACACAGAACCACTGACATGTCACTCCTCCCCAGGCCTGCCCTCCTTCATGGCTTTCCCACTGTAGAGTCCTAGTCAACACTCCGTTTTCTAGGCACTGGTCCCCTTACATCTTCTGTTTCGAACCCTGACCACTTTGCAAAATTTAGCCCTTTCTTTTTTAATCAGTCCACATGTTTTTCTTCAAATGGAAATCACTTCATTTTTGGAATGCTCATGATAACTTTATCTCTTTTTCTTACTGTCTGCATTATCCTTGCTATGAATTTTAGTTATTTATATATGTCTTACCTCCTATACGTTCCTTGGAGGAAAAGTTTTAGACTGATTTTTCCCTATTCACCAAGTAGAATGGAAAATTTAGTGTTATAGATATGGTATAATGATACTTTGCTTCTATGTGAAATAGAGTGAGGTTTCAGATATAGGTAATTATAAACAGGCTTTTCATCTACATGAATGTCTGTTAAGACATTAAAAGTCATATTGTGAAGGAAACATTTTTGTTGGTGTGACTGTCTTATACATTGCAGAAGATTTATCATCCTTGGTTCCTGATAAATTCACACATTACCACCCTTTCCACAAAAGGTTGTAACCACCAAAAATGCCTACACAAATTTCTAAAACACCCATTATGGGGACAGAACCAGTCAAGTGAAGACTGTCTGGAATAAAGGAAAGAAAAACAAGCTTAGGAGTCACATAAAATGTGAATTTGAATTCAGTTTCTACTACATGTAGTAGCTATGTAGAGCAAGGCAATTATCCTACCTGTACCTTAATTGAGTCATCTGTATAAGGGAGGTTAATAAAAACCTCCAAGAATTGTTTGACTGTTAAATGAGACAAGGTCCACAAAAGGCTTCTAAAACTTTCTTAGAGGTTAGTTATTTATATGGAAAAAGTTGATATGGAACCAAAAACCAAAAAGCAAAAATAAAAATAAAAACAAAAAACAAAACAAAACAAAACAAAAAAACCCCACCCAAACAGCCACAGAAACTTTTAGGAAAAAGAAAGTGGGAGGCATCATGCTCTCCAAATTCAAATCATACCACAAAGCTACAATGATCAAAACAGTATGGCACTGGCATAAAACCAGGTATATAGATCAATGGAATACAATAGAGTCCAGAAATAAATTCTCACTTATATGGTCAATTAATCTATAACAAAGGAGTCAAAAATACATGATAAGGTAAAGGCAGTTTCTTCAATAAGTTGTGTTGAGAAAATGGGCAGATACATGCAACAAATAAAATGGGACCACTTCCTTACAGCATATACAAAAATAAACCCAAAACATGTTGGATTTAATGTAAGACCTAAAATCATAAAACTTCTAGAAGAAAATATAGGCAGTAAGCTCTTTGACATTAGTCTTAGCAATATCTTTTTGGACATGCCTCCTCAGTCAAGGACAACAAAAGAAAAAATAAGCAAATGAGATTACATCAACCTAAACATTTTGCACAACAAAGGAAACCATCAAAAAGATATTTGCAAATGGTACATCTGATAAAGAGTCACTAGCCAAAATATATAAGGGACCCATAAAACTTAATAACAAAAAAGAAAAAAAATCTGATTTAAAAAATAGGCAGAGAAACTGAATAGACACTTCTCCAAAGAGGACATACAGATGCCTAACAGACAAATGAAAAGATGCTCAACATTACTAATCATCAAGGAAATACAAATTAAACACAATGATACATCACCTTACACCTCTCAGAATAGTTATCATCAAAAAGCAAAAAATAACAAATGCTGGTGAGGATGTAGAGAAAAGGGAACCCTCATACACTGCTGGTGGGAATACAGACTGGTGCAGCCAATACCGAAAACACTATGGTGGGGGTCCTCAAATGATTAAAAAATACGAGTATGACTACCATACAACCCAGCAATTCCACTTTTGGGTATTTATCTGAAGAAATCTAAAACCCTTATTCAATGAGGCACATCACCACTCATGTGACAGTTATATATACTGTTTCAATGGCTCCCAGGAAGACAGGGACATCTGCAGACCCAGCATCCAGCTCTCCAGCCCCTTCATGTTCCCCCCTGTCTTCCTCCCTAGGATGAGTTTCCTTTCCTCTTCTGCTGCTGCTCTCCCCAGACCATACTTAAAACATCTGGTTAGAACTGAAATGAAGAATAGTCCTATTTTTGATGAGACATAGATAAGGTAACATCTGGTTTTTATTAAAGAATAAATTATTAAATCAGCCCTAAAATTTAAGTGCAGCCATTGTATGTAAGAAACCATTACTTCTCTATCATCATGGACGATATTCAATCCTGGGCCATTCTCCTGCTATGCCCTGTGTTCTCTGTGCACATTTGCCAATTTTCCAGCACTAAGTCTATTTTTTGTGCAGTATCACTGAGCATCTACTATGTGGAAATCGTTATGCTAACTAGTTAGATAACAGCGATGAACAAAAAGATATACCCTGTTTGTCTGTGTGTTTATAGAGGTGCTCAGTGAATAGTTCCTCAAGGGAAGAATTAATGAGCACACATATTTTTCTCTCTTAAACAGCTGTGGATTTAGAAATACAGTTTTCTCTCCCCTGCCTTGCTCATCTGATCTTCTCCAACTCATTCCTCCACGGGCAAATCAGGGAGCCTTTTTCTGTAAAAGCCTGTCACGTTCTAGGCAAAGACCAGCCTTTGATGCCCTGAGTCCTGACAACTCCTTTCACACCTGTGTCTTAGCAGCTGTCAGTTCACGTCGTGAGTCGGTTTTACCACCAGACTCTGACCACTTCAGGGACAAGGACCACACATTAGATAGATCTTTGACTCCCCAGAAAGCAGAGCATCACACGGCTCAGAACAGGCATCCAACGGGCTGTTGCCAAACCAAGTACTGGTTCTACTGCCAACATTCTGTCCACCAGATAGTTCCAGTCACATCTCTACTCTTTTATCTTCACTCAGGAAAGCTCATCAGAATGACTGTGAATAATGCTGACAATAACACAGGGTTATTATTGAATCTGTTCAATATACATAAAAGGAAATAATTTGGAAATCATTTATAAAATTTGTTATTGCTGTGGTCTGAATATTTATGCCCCCCCTCCCCCAAGCATATGTTGAAATTCTAACTCTCACTGTGATGGCACTAAGAGGTGAGGCCTTTGGGGGTGATTAGGTCATGAGGTGAAACACTCATGAATGGAATAAGTGCCCTGAGAAAAGGGGCCTTTGAAAGCATCCTGACCTTTCTACCCTAGTAAAAAGGTCCCATCCATGAAGAAGTGGGCTCTGACAAGATATGGAATTTGGTGGGGCCATGCTCTTAGATCTCTTATCTCTCAGCACTGTGAGAAATAAATGCTTGTTGTTTACACGCCACCTAGCTGATGGTATTTTTGTTAAGACAGGTATGTTTTTATCAGTAGCATCTTGAGAGCATCAAGAACGCTGGACCCAACTACCTGCATGCGAATCTCAGCTCTGCCATTTATTAGTTGTGTGACTTCAATTATTTGGCCTTCAGTTTTCTCATCTGTAAAATGGTGAGAATAGTACCACCTACACTTCACTGAATTGTTATAATGTATATAGAATGGCGAACATGATAGTGCCAAATCAGTGATGGCTAACCCAACAAACAGAATTCATGTGTGATTGTGGCAATAAGGTATGTTATCATCTTGAGAAGCTGATGCAGACCACTGTCCTCTATCCTGAGGGGCAGACTTATTTTAGGGTCATGCATGATTTATGGTTTTCATGACATAAAATTATATTAATTCTATAGAATAAAACTGTAAATGGAGAGAAGCAATTTCAATAGTTTGTCTGGAAAGACACAGGATTTGTAGTTGGAAGATCTATTCTGAGTCTACAGCCAAGTCAGGGACACTTCCAGAATCTGTTTCCTTATCTGCAAAATAAACATGATATCACTTTTGCCTTGGTGTCCACAGGTCTGATTTGTGGACATAGTAATGTACTGATATAAAACCATCCCTGATTTGCTACTGTTCCTACTATTACTAATAACAATGAATTTACATATGACATTCCCTGCCTTCTCACTGATTCCTTTGACATACTACCAATACCTCAGTGTCTGAAAATATGAACAGCTTTCAACATTGACTTATTCCCTGCAACATACTAATAAAAAAACTTACTCATATAAGTATTGGGATCAAGAACCCTTTGAAATTCAAGACAAGGTGTAAATTGCTGCAAAGGGTCTCTTTAATTGGAATCAAAACATTTTTGACAGCTTTTGGATTTTAAAATTCTAGTTATTGTCACGTTCTGCAAATGTTTCTTTTCTTAGTTAAAAAAACAGTGCATTCAAGCTTGAGCAGACATACTTCAAACATGATAAACAACTAAAATTAGTCATTCCAAATGACAACCACCCATTTTTCCATTTCTTTGATATTGAGGATAGAATACTTCACTTAGATTCTAACCCTGCACAGTCCAGTGGGTCTCCTGCTGGGCAATGTCAAAAGTTTAGAAAACTGTTTCTGCTCATAATTTCCAGTAAAGATTTTGACGAACCTCCATCTATCTGAAGGTAAATCATATTTATAGGAATAACTTGAAGGAAACACAGAATTTCAAAGCTAGTCTCAGTTACCACCTTATGTGCAACTTTGTTCAACACCTCATTTCCACTTGATTCTCTTCTGCGATTTCCCCATCACATGTTTGCTGCTTGAATACTCCCAGCAATGATGAACTCACTTGCACACAAGATGGTCAACTTAACTGTTTGATAGCTGTGACTGGTAGGAAATTCTTCTTACTTATAAACTGAAACTGCTTCCTAGAAACTCCCATTACCAGCTTTTGGCTCTATTCCTTGAGTCCCATGGAACGAATCCCCACCTCCTTCTACTACACAACTTTCTGGAGAGATGAACACTATTGCTACGGGGTGCCCTGTGCCCTATGGTCTCTAATTCAGGCTTCGAGCATGTTCAGTCCGCTTCACCAGTTTTCCCCAGACTTGTGTTCAAGCATATTGACAAGGTAAGGTTGCAGAAGCCATCACTACAGAGACCTGACGTTAATCAAACAGAACCAGTGTAGACTAAGCCAGACGGAAAACATTCAACTCTGCCTTCATCCTGATTCCCCACTAGGGATCTGACATTTTTTTCTACAAAGACAGATGGCTTTGGGCTGAAATAACGATTTTACTGTTGTTCTCTCTTTGTGTCCAGCTAAAGAATCAAAACTAGTATTACAAGGTTAGGTAGTAACTTTGCTTTTTGTGGCCAGTTTAGCTACCTTTGAGTGATAATTTAGATAAAGGTAAAGAATATAAACTACCCCTCCTCATTAGTTAAAATTGGGTGATTAGGACTTTAATTATCTGGGTACAGCCTATTTGTTGGTGGGGTACATGATAGAACAGCAAAGCCCCAAAATATGTCCCCCAAATGAGATGAAGCACCTGATACTCTGCCTCACTCCCGTCTCTTTGGTTAGGCCAGTTATCATGGTGATGGGCAGGTATGGAATGGGGAGACAGAGGAGAAGATGAAATAAAGTTGGGGCACACGAATCAGTTAGGCTTAATCATATTACATGGCTTCCTCCCATAACAGGTGCTAAGGAATCCATACCCTCCCAGTTTCTGCGAGCCTGAAGCTCTCTGTCTCCTGTGTGTTATGCAGGAATCCCAAGAGGCCACATTTATGTTGAGAAGTCTTGGCTCAGCATAGTTGCCTAGTCTCACAACTGCCCTGGGTTCTCCTTATCAGAATATTCTTTGATTTGCCTATATCCTTTTCAAAGCGCGAGGTTCAAAACTGAGCACAGGTTTCCAAACCATAGTTTTCCCAGGAAAAGGAAAACCATACTTTCATAAGGTAGGAGAGGCTTACATTAGGCTGTTAATTCTGTAGCATTCAAGTCCCTTTGCTACGGATGCATATATCTTCATTCTAAACTCGCTCCTACCAAGGCATCCCCAGGTGGGCAGACCCACCTTTCTTTCCATATAGACATCAATTACATTGATTTTTGTCTCAGGCCAAGTAGCAGCTAAATCCCAGCTTTGCCTCCAACATGCTGGGTGAATTTGGAAAAGTCTCTTACTCTGAGAGGTAACAGACACTGCAGTTAAGTGAAAAGGCTTGTGACCTAGACCGCCCGGGTTCTAATCCTGTCTCTACCTCCACTTACTTTCAAAAGTTACTGAACCTTTCTCTCCTCAATATTTTCAAGCATTAAATGGAGGGTAGATAGTAAATACCACATAGGATTAAATGGGCTGATACCTAGTACATAGTATGTACTCATGTAAGTGGAATCCTACAGAATTTATCTTTTTGTGACTGGCTCACTTCACTTTGAATAATGTCCTTAAGGTTCATCCATGTTGTAGCACGGGCCGAACTTCCCTCCTTTTATTGTGGAATATTATTCCATTGTCTGTATAGACCACATTTGATTTATCCATTCATCCATGGAAGGATGCTTAGGTTGCTTCCATCTTTTGGTCATTGTGTATGATGCTGTTATAAATGTGTACCTATATTTTGTCCTATTAGTAGTTAATCAGGAGAAGCTTTTCCTCAAGAACACCTAATCTTACTGTTAGATTTTCACCCCACTACCCATATTTTATGCTAACATGAGTCAGAACAAAGGAGAGAAAACAGTAATTTGAAATGACTAAGGTTAATTACCTTGGCTAGTAGAGTATTATTTATACAGTGCTTGATAAATTACCTTGTGAAGTTCAAAGGAGGTAATATTTGTGAAGGTGAATAAATAAAAGGACAAATATGTCCAGTTGACTCTTGCCGCCTTGACAAAACAGATCATAGATAATATTTTTGTTTTTTCCTCACCATCAAATGAGCAGGACCAACAATGTCAGGCAAGCCCTGGGATGAACCTGGGAGCTAATTGCTCTGGGAAGTTGATGAAAACAGACCACTTCTTTGGTTCATTCAACCAACATACCAGCCCGTACATTTCCTGGCCATGCGGTGATAGATTATTTTTGAAGACAGAAAATTCCACTTATTCTTTTTGATTAAAACAACTACAAGTTTCCACAGGCTAAACTCAAGAGAATCTGAATGCTTTGACGGAGTCAAAAGAGTTCCATGTGTCTCCCTGTAGGATGCTTGTCATTAAAGTTGCCAACACAGAGAAATTTAACTTAAACTGTCACATTACCCACGGCTCTTCAAAGCTCGTGAATCTCCCATTAGGCTACCAGGACTGTGTGACACTTCTATCACAATTACACTATCAGAAACACAGTGCAGTCACAGTGTGGCCAAGTCAGGGAAGAGTCTCCCTTTGATGGATGACTTCAGTTGATGAAGTTTGTCAGTTGCTTTCTGTGTTTTTATGCTTGTTTGATATTCCTGCCCAGCCAGTGGGGGCTCTGCAGGGCACATCTGTCAATGGATTTGATTTCCCAATGCCATGTGATTCTTTTACTTACCCCTGTCTTCTCATCAAAGATTTTGATTCCTCCAAAGGAGATGGTTAAAAAGATTTTCTGTTTGTGCTCTCCTTTGGAACGAGCGCCAGCAACAACGCCCTATGAAAAGGAAAGGTATGGTTTTTACTTGAGTGTTTTCATTTGAAAATGCCCTCTGGTCCCAAAGGCATGTCAGATACCATCAACAGATGCTACCAATCATGCATACTCCCTCCTCTTTGCTCCTTCCAAGTTTCCCTACTTGATGTGCTTACACCTTCTTGATGTTTTAGGGGAATACCCTAGCTGTTCTAACATTGTATAAATAGATAGCGGAACACTGATTCGTTTAGCTAACCACAATTTACAAAATGCCTACTTTGTGCCTAGAAAGTTGGCTTAGATTTCAAGATCCCTAGATAAACACAATATGGTCCTCTTATCAATATCTTTACTGGGTTTCACATTGCATATGGTTTTAGTCTTTCCAATAAAGGTGAGTCATGAAATATAAGCCTAACTGTGGTTTTATTTTTAGACTTTTGGAAAAAGTTCTCATGTGTATCAATTTAGAGATTAAAAAATAAAAACTATTACCAGACTTCATGCCTCAATTTTTGCTTAGAAAAATATGATGATCGTAGCTTCTGCCTATGGTTTGTAATGTTCGCCCAAATACATATTATATGTTCCTCTATTCTTTTCCCTATCATTCCTGGGCTTTCAAAGAAAGTATTTACCAAAAGTATTCTATTTATCAATACATCTGCTTCCATACTTTTCCAAACATTTTATAAACTAAAGGTACACATGGAAGTCAATTACAAGGTAAACATCGTGAAAAGTATGGGTTTCAGAGTAGATCACAATTCAGAGGATAAGGGAAGGCCGAGGGGTTTACACGAAAGGGATGTTGCTGACTCCGCATTAGGTATTGCAATGCTTTCCATTCCCTCCTCACTGTTAGCCTCTGCAGAGGGTGAGATTAAGCCCAGCTCTCAGCAGTTATGGTTTTGGGCTTTCAGGCATAGTAAAGTCTAAAATAATACTGATTTCACATTTCCATGCAATAAAAGTCATTTGCGCTGTTCTCAGAATAGCATGTGCCCAACATCAGTCTCCAAGAATGACTGGTGTTAGAGAGCAATAGATCTGACCAGAAGGCAGAGGAAAGGGCATTCATTTACTTGCAGTTGTTTGCTTATCCTCACTTTGGGTATGAGAACTACTCCGTGGGATCGGAGCATCTGGATTATGCACCTAACTCTCTGACATCTTGGACAAATTACTTAACCCTCCTCCAAGTGTAAATACTTTTCCTGTATGGTTGAGAGAATGAAATAAAGTTTTATTTATAGTACCTAGCACAATATCTGGTACACAAAAGGGGTGTAATAAAAAAATAACTTCTAGTAGAAGAGTGATTGTTTCTTAGAGCTTATGTTCCAGTTCTGTTTGTGTACATACTACTAGGGATTTCACTCCCTCATGAGTCGCCTACTCATTCTTAAGTGCCTATTATACTTTACTCACAGACATTCAGAATGTTAGAGCCAGAGGAAATCTAAAAACTAATCAGCCCAAATTTCCCAACTGACAGATGAGAAAATGATGCCTAGAAAGTCCAGCGATGGCAGGGAGTTGGGGAAAAAAGCCAATCGAATACAACTCAGCTCCTGAGATTGTTGGTGCAGGAAGAAGATACTTCTTCATGTTGTGTCTTCTTTCTAGCAAGCTAACATCTTACCTTGTAACTCTACCCAGTGTTTTTCTTTCAGCTTCTCATGACTGCTACACATTGACGTGAGTTTCTACCTCCAGTGATGGCCCAATAAATAGAGTGAAGCACCTGCAAAGCAAGTCCTCGGTCTCTTTAACACCCCTGACCTATTCAAAGGTCCATGGATTCCTCAATACACTGCTTGTCTTTCTGTGAACATACTGAGGGATGATTTTAAGGGCCCGAGGGAATGGTCAAAGTATGTGTCTTTGCAGTCCCGGGGGATCTGATTTCTGTTCAGCACCAGCCCCTCAAAACATGGTCTCTGACCTCTCCACCCTCCTTGGCCAACTGCATTTCATTCTTTCTCCTTACATCTCTTTTCCTCATGGCACACACCACCATCTTACATATGTATTCATTTGCTGACTGCCTGCCTTTGCCCAAGAAAACAAAAGCTCAATTAATTGTCCACAAAAGTTTGTCTTGTTTACTCTATGTGCCCAGTGTTGTGATTACAGCCTGGAATAAAGTAGGCCCTCAAAAAGGTGAAATGACTTTGCTTCACTTGGGTACTGAACAAGCCAGACTTTGAACCCAGAAAAACTTGACTTTGAAAACTGTGTTCTTGGCTGGACTTGGAGTGAAGTAACTTAAGCTGCCACCTTTCTTTAGCCTAACATTCAACCTTAGGTATCCAGGCATACACAACTGAGAGAACAAGAGGTCACTCCATCATAATGGAAGGACTGGAAGGACCCTGTCAAAGGGAGGGGAGCCCCTCCTTCTTATTTAATTCCTTCCTAAATGAGGATATCACAGGACATAGTGCAGAGAGGCTACACCTCTGGTCAAGAAGGCTAGCTTTAATGTGTCCATCTCCAAAACAGTCCTACCATCCCCCTAGGACTTAGAATTTGCAAAATTAAACAGCAATAATTTCAGGCACATAGTAGTACTGTGTAGATAATGCCCCACTTTACTTCTTGGTTCCAAGTAGCTATCAACAAACTCTCTGGTAGAATATGTCTATGTATTTAAAAAGATGGAAAGAACCCTGACTGGTCTGGCTTAGTGGGTTGGACACTGTCCCACGAATCAAAAGGTTGCTGGTTCAATACTTGTCAGGGCACATGCCTGGGTTGTGGGCCAGGTTCCTGGTTAGGAGCATGCAAGAGGCAATCGATCAAGGTTGCTCATGCACATCAATGTTCCCTCCCTCTCTCTCTCCCTCCCTTATTTCCCCTCTCTAAAAATAAATAAAGTCTTTTCAAAAAGATGGAGAGAACATGAAGAGAGCAATATGCATGGTCCAGGAGCATTTCTGTTTGGGGCTGCTGGCAGTAGCTTTATGTGACAAATGAAAGCAAGAAGGACTAGCCACACAATGCTATCTTTGGGGAAATAAAACTCCAATTTTATACAATACGTTTCTCCTTTGAGAGAAGACCCTGAGTCAAACTCTGAAAATTGCTCTAAGTCCAAGCCCGCCTGCCACCAGATGGCATGTATGACCTCAGGGTCTCATCTCCCGAAATTATTCATTGCTGTTTCATGGAACTACTGGGGATCCAGAGGACAGCTCTGGTTGAGAGTTGGAAGATGTGGAAGTAGGTGCCTTTTGGGGTTCTGTGCCTAAGATTAGCCACCTGACCTATCAAGGAACTGCTGGAAACCTAAAATTAGGGAGCCAAATATTTTTGTGGGTATCTATTATCTAGAGATTCTCTTACATGTCATATAATATAGCCCATATGACAATCCTGGGGAGTGAGCATGATCTCCCTTGTTTTAAATGAGGAAACACAGGTCAGAGGGTCAAGTGACCACCCCAAACCTCAAGAAACTTAAAAGACATTGAGGGCATTTAAACAGTGATCTTTCAGATTCCAGTGTTGGCGTTCCTTCTAGCATAAAATTCTGTAAGAGATTTGAGAAGCACAGATGACAAAAAAATAGACTGCATGATGTACTACAGATATGTATAAATTGTTCTGAAAATAGGTAGGTAGAACTACCAGCTTCCAGACTCAGCAGTGAAAGAGACTCTAAAATTAGAACAGCCATACTTTTTGCCTCCTAGGAATGTTAAGACATTTAAATGGACTATGAGCATGCTGCACTTTGCATGGTATGTAGCAAGTGGGGAGAGCTCAGTAACTAAGTTAGCATTATTATAGTACTAATATTGACATGATTAAGCAATACCATGTGTTGGGCACTGTGTAAAATGATTGGCACTGGCATTCCCTAAGGGAGTCACACATAGGCAACATCTTGATGGAGGAATTCACACAGAGAGAAGAGGTCATGCATGCCAGTCAGGATTGACAGCCACTCTGTCCAGCTCATTATCCTACGAGACCAGGTAGAGGAAAGGGCTGTGAGAAACCCTCCTGCAGGCACACAATGGAATGACTGCCAGCACACAGAGCAGGTGGGAAAACTCCAGGCTTCAGGTGTGAGTGGCTGAAAACCCAGAGAGCTATTCTAAAAAGCTCCATGAACAAAACCTGATCTCTAATCAGTTCTATGACTTACCAGCTGTAAGATGTTTGGATAAAAACTCACCCTAAGTTTTACTTTTCCCAGTTAAAAGGGGAAACATTATCAATACAAATATTTTCCTCCTCCCTGATTTGTGCCCAGAGCCTGGCCCTTGCAGACTGCATTCTTCCATCACTGAGCTTCCTGCCCTTGGGCTTTCAGTTGGAGATCAAAGGGTAGACAGAAGGAGAGGCTAGGTATCTCTCCTTACCTCTTCCCTGTCCTGGTTTTGCATCCCTGGCAGTAGCTGTATCTTTGTTTGGTAAGGGAGGGCACTTCCTCCTCTGTCCTTTCCCCCTGGGTTCCAGTAAATACATCTCTCCCTAGGAAAACAGCTTCCCATGGTGGCTAGTTTCTGGGTGCCTCACCAGCCCTTGTTTGCTACCCTAACCTTGTCTACCCTCAGAAGTAGCTCCTTCATTCAAGTGCTCCCATCGGACCTAGCCTGGGTGGGCTCTGCTTCTCACAGGAACTGATTGACATATTTAGGGCTCTGTAATCTCATCCTCTCCCACAGCTTCATTTACCATCCTTTTACCCCTTGTCTCTGGAAGTCAATGCTATGAGTCTTACTGGAAGGGGCTGACAATCTAATAAGGAAGCCAAGATAAATTAAATGCAGATCAAAACAAAATATTATTTAGCCTTATACTATGTCTTGTCAAACACTGGGTTTCTGAAGATCTGAGTTTGAGTTCTGGACTTATCACAGGTTAAATGAAGGTTCTGGAGCAAAGCCTTCAACTTCCATGAATGTCAGAATTCTTATTTACAAAACGGGGAAGTTAACATCTCACACAATCACGAAATGCTATATACTGAAATACTTTGCTGACTGAAACTGAAAAATGATGCCAGAAAAACCACTGGGAGCTGAAATGTCAACATTCTTCTGGGCTACCTGCAAATAATAAAACCCAATTGTCTGGGACCAAAGCTCTTCAACAAGTTGAGCACATCAGAAGTGTTATAGCAGGACAAACTCTCAGGGCTTTGGGAACACTGTGGTTATGAGAGTTGATAGATGGGGCACTTCATTGTGGGTAACACACATGTGCGCAAGGTCGGCAGTCATCACTGAGTCTGGTCCAGCTAATGTGGCCCTTCAGGGAGTATAAGTCAACTCTTGCCTCACATCCACATTGGCCTTGGTGCTTCCACGGAGGCATCTGGCCAATGAGGCATTCTGTTGCAGTGCTTGCTGAATGGCTATCAACCAAAATGCCAGGAGGGTCAGGGGACCTGGAGGAGATGCATCAGAGCTCCTTTCTCTTCCTCCTCAGTCGACTTGTGTGTGGTGGGAACCAGGTCCCTGAAAATTTCCTTGATGTCTTCTAATTAACATGTGTCCAGAGCAAATCTCTAGTTGCCTGGCCTTGTACTCAATAAGGACAGACTTCAGCAAGAATCAAGATCCTGGCCTTTATCCACACTCCTGAGTAGGGCCTCCCGGGGAAGCAGCTGTGGCTGTACATGACTGGGGAGCCTGGGGAGAAGCTGAGCACACATGGCTCCATCTCCTCTGGGTCTCTGTGAAAGCTGCTGGGGGTCACGAGGTCGCATTCTGGTGTGACCTCATGGGTGAGTCACATTCCTGTTCTGGAGCAGGGAAGGGGATGAGGAGACCAAGAAGGGCTGCAGTTATCTAATTCCACATAAACCAAGTGGAACAGCCCAGCTCTTCCAAGGACACCTGCTGTGACCACATATCAGCATCCTGTTTCCCAGAGCAGGCACAGCAGTTGTAAGGTTGGAACTCAGGATTCTGCTCATCAGCTTCCTCTATTAGTCAATCCGATTTGAACTTGGTAGAAGAAGAGGGCTCATTATTGGATTGCCTTAAAATTTTATAACACTGCTTAATTATAAAAAAGGATACAGGAACCTCTTCCAAGATGATAATCTGTGAAATCACAAGTTGGATGCCTTTTATACCTTTTTCTAGTCTATCTTATAATGTTGTAGATACATAGCTATTAAAATAAAGTTTGCTTATGTGACAGCTAAACAAATAAAAAGAAAATAATAGATACCTAATTTAGAAAATGAAGAGTTTTTTTAAAATCATGATTCCTACACAGCATCAGATATACATGTGAAACTGCTGAGAAAATTTGTGTAGTTTAAACAAAAATAACAGCCGTGATTTATTAAGCAAATATTAAAGGAAAGGCAATGTATAGAGTACCTTGCAGATAGTGCCTCATATAATACTTTTAGGCATTGGGCCAGCCTTGTTTTTTAAATGCCTTTGTTCTTACATTAAAAAAATTACACTGACTAAGCTGTATCCTCAGTGGAAATTTGAAGACAATTTTTTAAATACTCATAATATATTATTAGATGAGAAAAAATTAGGATATAAAATTATATAAGTAGTAATTGCAATTATACTGCATATGTGTATATTGCATAATATATGTAATACAAAGAGACGTTATAAATTACACACTTCTAAAATGTTGACACTGATTTTCTTGTGTATTGGGACTCAGGATAATTTCAATTTTCTTTATATTTTTCTGTATTTTCAAAATATTTTACAATGGATATTTTGTGAATGCTATAATCAGTAAAATAATTATATGTTTTCAGCATGTAAGTTATTTTGTAGAGTCCTGCTCAGCACACCTCAGTTGGTTGAGCTTCATCCCGTAAAGCAAAGGGTCACCAGTTAAGATTCCCAGTCAGGGCACATGCCTACGTTGTGGGTTCCCTCCCTGGTTGTGGCATGTGTGAGAAGCAACCAGTCTCTCTTACATCAATGTTTTTCTCCCTCTCTTTCTCCCTCCCTTCCCCTCTCTCTAAAAATAATTAAAATCTCTAGAAAAAGATATTTTATAGAGTATTTCTGAACAATTTGAATTCAAAAAAATATTTTATATTCCATTTTTATTTTTTAAGAAACAGATTACATGGAGACCACAATTTAGGAACAATTTTCTTTTTTGTATGTTTTCAATAGCCCTTTTATATTATAATTTTCTTTTTTGGTATATATATATATTTTAACTTTCTTTCTTAGATTTCTCAGTGAAAAGGTTTCTTGAAAGCATTTAAAATAAGAAACCTCTCTGTGGTATTTCCAAATCCCAATGTCTAGTTACATGTTACTTTAAAAAATATTTCCTTTGCCCTGGCAGGGTTTCCCAGTTCGTTGAAAATTCATCCCATACACCAAAACATTACCAGTTTGATTCCTGGTCAAGGCACATACAAGAGGTAACTGATTGATGTTTCTCTTTCACATCAGCATTTCTCTGTCTCTCTTTCTCTCCCTTCCCCTCTTCCCCACTCCCTCCCTCACCCCTCCCTATCTCTAAAATTGATTAACATATCCTTGGGTGAGGATTACGAAATTTAAAAATTTTCCTTTATTATAAAGTATTTGAGGACATTGATACAAGTACAAGGATAAATAAAATGAGCTTTTGTCTTAACATGTTTTGCAATATTTACCCTATAATAAAATATATAAAATCTATGAAAAATAAAGTGGTGAAAATGGATAAAATCTCAAGGATTATATAATTTGATTATTTTACTTTTATTTTTGCAGGCATTGCATGAAGATGTAATTCAATAAAATGTGACAATCAAATGTAAAACAGGGCCTAATAAAACATTTCTACATAAGAGGTGTTCAATAAACATTTGATGAATGACTGAAATCTCTTCCCAGTAAATAAAGGCAGTGATTCATCAATGACCATGACCCAATACATGAGTAAATAATTTACTGATAACTGCGTGTAAATTTTTTTTTTACCATAATGACTGCATGATTATTTCTTTCTCTCAGTTATGTGAAACCCACAACATTTAAGTAAAAAGTTTGCACAGTACCTTGAGTTTCATCATGGAGTCTTGACATAACTTGTCTCCCCGAGCTGCGGAAACCTCATCAATCCCGATCAGTTTGGCCTTGTACCGGACCCCTTCACCTTTAAACCTCTTTATCAACGTGGCTTCACTGCGATCCTGACCTAAAAACAGAGAAAAGCAGGATTCCACTATGTAGGTGTTCAGGGCCTATTGGCTTTGAATACCCACGGCCGCAAAGTTTGTTCTCTTATTTCACCTATTTTAGGAAAGGAAAGTCGTTAGACCAGTAGGAAAACAACAACAACAAAAAAAGCAAGGGTGTCCTGGGTGCAAATGCTGGCTTTCCCCTTTTAAATCCTTAGGCAAATTATTTCTCCTCTCTCAGCCTCTCTTTTCTAAGACAGAAAAAAAAAAAAAAAAAAAAAAAAAAACAAGTTAAAAATAACCACCTCCAATAGGGCATTAAGATAAGGCCAACAACATGTGTGTCAAGTATCCAATGCAGTGTTCGATACTCACTACATAGTCAATAAATGATAATCACCCACTGACATTCCTGTTAGAATAGTGTTAGCACTGAGCTTCTTTAGTATTTCTAACACTTAATAGGACTGTGGCCAGGATCCAAGACCCTCCTTACACCCAATTCTGTGGGCTATTTTATAGTAAGACCCCAGAGGAATTGCTTTGTATTAAGTAATGATCTGGGGGTAATTATCAAAAAATGGTTTTATAATCTCTCTTTTGCTAACTCAGATGTGTACAGAAAAAGATTTCCACACTATGTGTGTGCCCATACCTTGTAACAGCTTTCTTAATATTAACATAATATCCTGTTAAGACTCATAAACCAGAAGTTCAAATGCATCCACATAAAATATGAATAGTAAAGTTACTGTGAACTGAGTATATGTTTCATATGAAATGTTTCATAAACTGTATCCACATTCTTCATAAAAACTCAACCATATCCATTTTCCAAATGACAAAGATGAAGGTTAGAGAATTCAAGTAGCCTGGTTCAAGTCTACACAGTTAGAAAAAATTATTACTACATAGAAATTCAGATTTTTGATCTCATCAACCTTTCATCAAAGCAGTTACAGTCTGAGGCACCATACATGTGGTTCTTAAAACCCAGAATGCCCCAGCCTCCCAATATTCATCTCCTGAAACATCATTAAGTCCAACTTTTGATATTTGCTTTGCCATACCTTCCCCCATCAGCCAGAAACTTAGAGCTTAGCCAACCTAAGGCTTTTCTATAATGTGCGGTATTGAATTATGAGGAAATATATAAAACAAAAAACAAAAAGAAAACCCAAGAGCAATAGCTAACAATTGTGAATATTTTTCAATTGATAGAATATGACTTGCATTTCATTCATTAATTCATCCCTTACTGAGCACCTTCTTTGTGCCAGATGCTATTATGAAAGAATCTCAGATAAATAAGATTAAGTCTGTGCCCAACAAAGCTCAAGTTTTTGAGGACGGTGAATAAAAATGTGTTGTGCATTTTGGTGACTGCAAATTATATATAAAAAGGTACAAGCTTTTGAGTCAGACATCCTCATTTTAAATCATGGTTCTCTCACTTATAAACTAACTACACTATCCACTGAGCTTCAATTTCCTTACCTGTTGCATGAATATGGAAATATTGAATTTCAGAGTTATTATGAATAGAAGCTTAAATGCAACAGTATGTGCAAAGCATGTATTCATGTGGTAAGTTTTTCTATAAAGGGTAGCCACTATCAGTGTTATCTGCCCAGTAAAAGAAGCATGTAGAAATTACAAGGTGAGGACAGAAGGGCATAAAGGAGAAAAGTCTGCAGAGCAGGCCTGGACCTGTGGTCCCCACTCCCAGGTGATATTTTTCCCACTGCATCCTTGCTGACTCCTAGTATATTCAAGTCTTTGAATAATATTCCATAAAGCAAATATAACACATGAATAATTATTGAGAAACTATAATCAGTGTAAAAATTAAGTCTCTAGGGTTCAGTGAGTCAGATGTCCCAGACTAAAGCCAAGAACAAAGTGAAGAACATTTGCCATGATACCCCCTCTCTGGACATCTAGCTAAACAACAGTGACCATTGTACTATAATCACTGTTCCCTGCATTATTATATACTTTTTAGCAGGAGTGGCTTAGGGCTTGGTCTGTTTCTTGGGAAGGTCATCTTATTGTGTCATAAATACCATCTCTGCATTTTTAGCACATGACACTATTTTATCACTATTAACATTCCTTTCACTATTTGGGACTTCCTCCAACAGTTAATTAGAACCACAATACCTGGTGGCATTTATCATGTCTTGTACAAACCGTATATTCAATTAAATATATGAACAAAATTGTTTAGCCCACCCCCCATCAAAATTCTAGAGGTGGTGACTATTATTCAGGTTTTTCAGACAAGGATCTAAATTGAAGGTTTGAGAGACCAAGTTAACTTGACTAAACTCACTAAGTGGGTCCTGAACCCAGGTCTATCTGATGTCAAAGCCCAGGCTTGTGGTTTGCTTGAGTTCTGTGTTTTTAAGCCTGCTCTTTTCACCGCTATGATTCATTTTTTTCTCACCTTCCCCAGTTTCCTATAAAGCCTCAACTTTTACCTGGCCTAGATCTGCTGATACTCAGTACACTGGCAGCATTAAAACTGTATGGGAAAAAACATCTTTAAAATGGAACAGTTTCTGCCCTGCACATGATGTCTTAAAATTGTCCATGAGTCAGACATGAGGACAGCCTTAAGCAACATCTATCAGGGCACAGAGCTCTGCCAAGGAGGAAGCTTCGTAAGAGCCGGCAGAGCCAGATCAGGTGAATGAGGGCAGAGATTAATAAGAAAATATTAGGCCATTTAGAGAAAAATGGGGAGCCCAATTTAGATTAGGACCCAGGGCCAAGCTAATTTGTATGAAGGGCACTTATGCAGTAGATAATCCAGTTTCTCATTAAATGCTCCACCATTAAAAGGGTAATTTTTCATGAGCACATCTTAAGCAAGGTCTCAGTTATATTAGTTAAGAAATAAATAACAGATTTCAGAGCCATAAGGTCATACCATCAGAGGCACATACTATTCAAGAGTGTTTAAGAGGGGGTCAGTTTTTATGCATTCTAAGTCATTACAAAGCCCCACCTTATTTTGCTAAAAGCACCACTGACCCTGTGCCTCAGGATGGACAAGAGAAAGGCCATGTGTTTAAGCAAAAACCTTAACATCATCGCTATCTATTATCAAGCATTTAGTAAACCAGGCACTGTGCCAAGAGTTTTACCTAGGATCTCCCACTGAATTCTAATACCTGCTCTTTGAGTTAGGTGTGTAATGAGCCCTTAATTATAGAAGGTGACACCAATACTCAACAGCAACAGCAGAGCCTAAAGTCTTAAATAACTGCTTTATTGACATCCAACTCCCATACCATTCAATCCACCTTTTAAAAGTATGCAATTCAGAGGTTGTAGAGCATTCATAGAGTTATACAACTACCACCACTAGCTAATTTCTTAACATTTCCATCATCTTGAAAAGAAGCCCTGTATTCATTAGCAATCACTACCTCCCCCAAACCCACCAGACCTAGGCAGCCACTAATCTACCTCCTGTCCCCCTAGAGGTGCCTATTCTGGGGGTAAGTTATAGTTCATATAAATAGGGTCATACGATATGTGGTCCTTTGTGACTGGCTTCTTTTACTTAGTATCTCATTTCCTAGGCTATTGCATGTTATAGCATGTACCAGTGCTTCCAGTCTTTCTTTTTTGCTGAGTAATATTTCATTGTATGGATATACCATGTTAATTGATGGACATTTAGGCTGTTTCGATTGTGTTGGCTATTGTGAATAATGCTGCTACAAATATTTGTGTCTCAGTTTTTTTTATGTGGGTATATTTTTCAATTTTCTTAGTATTATTAAACCTAAGAGGGAAATTGTCAGGTCACATTATAACTCTGCACTTCACCTTTTAAGGTCCTTAGCCAACTAAGTTTTTCCAAAGTGGCTCTATGTGTTCACAACTTCACCTGCAAAGGAGGAGGGTTTCCGTTTCTCTACTGGGTGTTCTTGCCAGCATCCCTTATTGTCTTTTGTGCTTTAGCCATCCTAATGGGCTTTAAGAGCTATTTCATCATGGTTTTGTTTTGCATTTTTCTCAGGAAAATCGACACAAGGCATCTTTTCATATGCTTACTGTCTATTTGCATATCTCCTCTGGAGAAATGTTTATTCAAATCTTGGGCCAAATGTCTATTTGACCCAAGGGTTATGCAAAATGGTTAAAGGTTTGTAACCATTAGGCTATGGGGCCTCCAGTGACTAGATACTCTGTTATAGCACTTGTCGCATTTTCCTTTGTGTCACAGCTACCTGAGTAGATGTCTTATGGAAGCTGCAGTCAACTGGTAGATGGCTTACTCCTCAGGTGAGTACATCATCACAAGCACACACAGGACTCCCAGTCTTCTCACACCTTATCTCACCTAATCCTCCAGGGTTACTAGAAATAGGCATTGCCATCATTCTGTGGATGAAGAAACTAAAGACAGAGGGGTCAACAAAGTTACGCCAAATTCAGCTGGGAAGAGACCCTCATTCTGTCCTACTCCAAGGCCTAAGATCATTCACTAGGAGGTAACAGGACATGATGGTCCAGGAGAGGAGATCTGGATTCAGAGGACCTGAATTTAGTCCCAGTGCTCTCACCCATGCCCTTAGCTGTGCTGCCTTGTGTAAGTTAGATTCCATGTCTGCCACAGTGTCTTTCTCTGTGAAAGGCAAGTAATAACAGTTGTTCCCACATGAGTCATTGTGTATGTCAAATAAATGACAGTACGCAGGATAGTGACTGACAAACAGTAAGAGCTCAATCATTGTTGGTCATTGTTACCTGGGTGACCATAACTCCAGTTTGTTTGAGATAGTCCCTGTTTATAGCTTTTGTCCTAGCACTAATATTCCTAACACCCTCATTACTCTCAAAACTAATGATTATAGTTTGGATAATTAGTGTGGTCACCCTATTTATATTATCACCATTTGTATACCATCCTGTCCCAGAGTGCTCTTTGTGCTAGGCACTGTGCCACCTTTCTGGGGTACCTAGGTGACTGAAAAGTGTCTCCTCTCCTATCTATAGGAGAACACATTTTAGAAGGAGATACACACACAGCTATACAAAATATTACCAGGGCTATGAATGCCATGTAGATTTGAGGGGAGGAGAAATTGGTTATTTTGGGTAGGGAGAGGATTAGCGGTAGCTGCAGAGGTGAGAGGACATTTGAGGAAGGTTTGATGAGAAAGCAGGGCTGAACAAGTAAAGAAGTAAGGGAGAAGCTTTTCAGAAGACCAAAATGTATGAAGATATTCAGAGAATTGTGAATAGTAGTTGGGTTAGGCTAAATGTTTCGCAACCCTAGTTAAATTGTAGGATCTTGATCCCCGGTCGGGGAGCATCTAACAAGCAACCAATGGCTATTTCACTTTCACATCGTTGTCTGTCTGTCTGTCTCTCTCTCTCCCCCTTCCTCTCCAAAATTAAGAAAACATATCTTTGGGCGAGGATTAAAAGTAATCAAATAAATAGAAATATTAATATATAAAGTAATACCCCACAGATTTTGATTAGATTGGTGTGTGGCAAGCCTGGGCCAATTAACATGCTACATACAGCACATGTTTCCAGTGATGTCAGCAATGGCTGGAAGGGCCAAGTCATGAGGGACTTTGGAAGTCAAGCTGAAGCTTTTACACTTTGATCTTTAGGCTGTGTGAGCTATTAATGATCCAGTCCATTGTGAGGACTAGATTTCAAGAACATTGTAGCATCATTTGGGGAAGTATAAGGTTCTCATTGATAGATTGGTTGATTATTATTTATTCATTCATTGACTTACTTGGTATAAAATTGAGTGTGTATGATAAGTTCTAAGGTGCTAGGGATATATCAACAAACAAAGTATGCAAATATATAAATATCCCTATACTCATGGAGCTTGCATTCTGTGGTGGAGTCTGTAAATTCCTATAGTAATTTCCTAGCTATGGTATAATAGGGAATCACCTGTAAAAAGCCTATAAATATATATTCCTAAATGCCATCCATCGAGATTCTGCATCCAGTAGATTGAGTTGCTTCAGGTGGACGTAATTCTTAAAGATCACCATGGACAACAACGGGTTCAACAGCAACTTAAGAAGGTGCTATTTTTCAAACTGGAGTCCTCAGAATGAGAATTGCAAAACAAAATAAATGTTCATTTGAAGCTTTCAAATGAAATGATACCCTTTAAAACATTTTACAACTCATGAAGGATAAAAGTATGTTAGTAATAATATGCAACAAATGTATTTTCATAGATTTGCTTTGTTTACCATAGACATATTTTCTTTTAAATCCTATTCCCTCACGACAGGCCATAGAACCCCTGGCCCTCATTGACTTTGTCTTCATGTGTGACTCCTTCTCTAACTTGAGCTCCATAGGGTGAGGACCGGCAGTGAGTCATCTGTGTTCTCTGAACCAAGCATGGTGCCCGGCATACAGTGGGCTCACCGTGCCCAGTTCTGCTGAATAAGTAAATAAATGGATGAATTTATGCATTTATTCAAAAGAGGCTAGTGGACTCTAGGAGTCAGGATCATTGTGGGGAAGTGCAAGGAGGCACTTAAAGCCCCTTCCAGACAGACCCTATTTCAAATCCATGCCATGAGTAGGATTCACCTCATCTTCTAGGAATACATACAGTTCCTCATGGGATCATGTACATGTCACACCCACAGTCCTCTGAACATTGCCTTTGCTCTGTGCCATTAAAGAACAGCACTTCTTAACCTCATCACAACCTGCTCATTCCATAACCTGGGAAATGACTCTCCTTTGAATTTAAATGGAGGCAGGCAGCCCCCAGAGCATTGAGTGCATTCCAGGTTCTAAATAGGCCCCAAGGATACTGTCTGGAATTACACTGTGTCCCTGTCTTGGAGCAGAGGACACTGCTAATGTGAAGGTCCCAGACTGGCAATGACCTCGCAGAAGCTTCAACAAAAACAAGTACCTCTATCAGGAGTCAGGCTGAAGGGGGCAGGCGATTAGCATTTTTATGATCCTGAGCCAGAGAACCCACAGAACCCATGAGAGTCATAAATGGCCTCTCACTCCAGGCTGTTGCAGAAGCCTGCTAATGGCCAAATGAAAGACATTTCACACCCAAGATTGCTCTCTCTTTATATCCTCCATGCCTCACAGATTATAATGAGCATGGCCACAGAAATCCACACAAAAGCCAAGAGGAATATTTTTTTCTAATGTGGTCAATCTGGCTGAGAATTCTTTTAACTTTAAACAGTTACAATAGAGGTCAACTTCAACATAGACCTTCTATAGAACTGAATACTCACTTTTGTGTTTTTGATACTTCAACATCTAAGGAGATCTCTTAGTCAGCTCAATTGCTGCAACAAAATGCCATAGGCATTTATTTCTTCCAGTTCTGAAGGCTGGGAAGTCCAAGTTCAAGGTGCAGGCGGATTTGGTTCTGGGTACAGGCCCGCTTCCGGCTTGTGGATGGCTGCCCTCGGGCTTTATCCTCACATGGCAAGGAGGGAGCCTGTGGGGGCGCTCTGGTCTGTCTTCCTCTGGTTATAAAAGCATTATTCTCATCATGGGGGGCCCACTTCCATGACCACATCTGCACCTAATTATTCTCCAAAAGCCCAACCTCTGATACCATCACATTGGGGCAGGGTGGGGCTTCAATATATGAATTTTCGGGGAGAATAGACACATTCAGTCCATAATTGGGATGAGTAGAGTTAAGATGGAAGAGTAAAAGGCTGGATGATACCTGAAAAAGGGCATTTGCAGAAAGTGTCTCATTGGAGCTTCACAGCGACCTTGGAAACAAAGCTGTAATTCCTTCAGAAAGGAAGGGGACCTGCAGCACAGGAAAGTGAGGTCCCTGGTGCAAGGCCACCCATCTAGTGAGGGGGCACAACTGCCTGACACTTTGGGGTCAGAAGGTTTTACAGAAGCTCTATGACTCCCCGTGTGTGTATGTGCGTGTGCGTGTGTATCTGTGTTAAAGGGGAATTCATTTAACCTTCCTGAGTGTTGGACTGTCCACCTATATAAAACCGTAGTTATTTGCTCTCCTCTGTAGGACAGTTAGAAGGATTATAGGACATAATAGACGTTTTGCTTTCAGCACATTTCCTGGCACATGGCAGTCACTCAGTAACCATTTACTGCTCTTCTTCCCATGTAACGTATTTCACATTAAGCACCAGTGGCTCAAAGCTAACCATGGCAAAGTCATACTGCAAGGGAAGTCATGGTCCCAGCTGTTAGTGACTTTTTGTGGGGGGTGGTTTGCCTGGAAATAAGAGTGCAATTAGGAACAGAATGTTCCTTCCTGAAGGCAATATGGAGATCACCTTATGAATTATTAATACAGCACCCGAACTGAGACATCCTCCCACCTCTGCGTATCTGTCTGAATCACCAGTCCATCCATCTTGATGAAGAACATTTCAAAGAGAGTTTGTTTTCTCCAGCCTGTCCAACATCATTTAGTCCACTGCTGAAAGCCTCCTATTATGTTAGGTTGTCCAATTTAAGAACAGATTGTGTGTGGGGAGTGGGAGGGGGGACCTCAGAGCCCAGCCACACAGATAACTTACTTTACTTAGAATTTTCACTTGCAATTATCCAGGTGTTGATTGCCAATGGACAAATAATTATGTATGCTGGCTGCGTAGGAGAGAATGCTGATTTGGTGTAATTACCTAGCTGGGTAGTGAGGAGAATAAGGGAAACAACACGTTTAAAGGGCTATTAAAATGTACTTTTATGAGCATGGTTGCTGTCATTATTGCTAAAAGGTAAACTAATTAAAGAGTTAAAATCATATTCAACCTATGATTCATGTACACAGTTTCTATAAAAATGTCCTTCACTGGTACTTCTGAAAAGAGCTTCATATGAAAGGCATCTGGAGTCCACTGGCACCTTCTTTCTGTACAAAGCCAAGCACGAATATTCTAGAGACTAATTGAAGGCTCTGGAAAGCTGCATTGGGAGGCTCAGCCCATGATTCTGAGCACGAGCCAGATGCAGGACCACTGAAGTGTAAGGCAGGGTCCTCTGGCGACCCCACATGAGTGACCTAATTCTTACGCTCTGATAGTTGGTCCTTTGTCATGGAAAAATTCTACTAACATTTGTTTTCCCATGTGATGTGTTTGTAATTTTAGCTTTAAAAATCTGTGATAAAAATTGCATGGCACCCTTAATAAACTCTTAATAACAAAAGACAACAATCACTGGCCATAGCCTGCCACTCTGGCAAAGTTTTAGACCAACAATTTCCCAGCAGTGGCCCTCCAAGCACCGGCTCACATTTCTCTGAAGAAAAGTGAAGGGATAATCACTCCAAATACGTTTGGGGCATGTTTCCTGTTCCTCAGGAGATCCCCCCACCCTCAGGCATGTGAGCGCATGAGGCAGGAGGAAGCCGGGCTGGAATGCTCCCCCATGAAGCTGTGTGCCGCTGGAGGGCTGATCTGTGCTCCCTGTGTGTCTCCCAAACACTAAACAGTGCCTGGCACATCGTGAGTGCTTAAAAATACCTGCTGACTCAATAAATTTATTTGGTAGGGATCACTTTCTTTATCCAGAGTTTCCAACATCCCTCTTCCAAAACACGTGGAAAGAGTGACTTCTAACTTTGGAAAATCAAGTTTAAATTTAAGTCACAGAGGCCAAGTATCAGGTACTACTTACTAATCAGGCCAATGGAGTTATAACTCTTGGTACTTTGTATGAATACAAGGAAGGCATGCCTAACAGATAAATGGGCGATGAAGCAACAGCAAGGTGGATAAAAGGAGGAGCATCCAGGTTCTAAGACTGTGAGACACTGTAATCCTCTGTGACTAAATCCTGCTGAACCCCTCTGTGGAGAGCAAGGAGCTCAGTGGCTCCTGCTAACAAGGACCAACCAGTCTGTCTTCTACTCTCCAGCCTGATTCTGAGAGTCTGAGGACAGCACAGTCCGTTCACTTCCCTGGTCTTTGTATGGCTGGGATTGTGTCATTTTCCTGGTGGCCAAGGGGCAAAGAGGGTAAAACCACCCTGCGCTGCCACGAAGTATAAAGTATCACACCACGTGTGTAGCATAACACTTTATCTCCTTGATGCCTCAGGGCAGAGCACAGAACAGGCACCGAACAGGACAAAAGTTCATCGTTTTCCTTTGATTCCTTATCACAACCTAGCATGGCATGGCATGTCCCTTCTTATGTAGATGACAAAATTCAGGCTTGAGGAGGTAAAGACAGGCCCAAGATCACACAGCCAGGAAAAGGCAGAGCCAGGTGTGCTAAAAATATATGAGATTGACCAAAAGAAGCCTTAGGGAAGAGTCTGAAACTTGGGGCTGGGAAGGAGAGGGATGCAGAAGGCAGAGGAAGAGCGGGTCTGAATCTAGTCGTTATTTTTGTTTCTGTCATTTGCAGCCAGTAGGGTCCTATTATGGTTGTAGTGCCTGCCATGGAGAAAGGAGAAGCCGGAAGACACATATAAAAGCACAACAGGAAAACTGAATGTAAAGCCAAAGGAGCGTGGGGGCAGGGTAGTGAATGAGAATGAACAGAGTCCAGGAGGGACCTGGTTTCTTGGCTGCCTTTGCTGCCTGGGAGCCTCTTGGCCCAGAGCAAGTCACTTCACCTCTTTGTAAATGAAGGTAATAGTGCTCACCTGGCAGGATTACTGTACAATGTTGTATGCAATCATATAGAGAAAGGACCGGGAACGGTGCGGCTCTTGGTCATTATCATAGGTTGACAATATTTGCACTTCCTTTCCTGGGCACAGCAGGCTACACGTAGTATGTCTCCCAGACTCGGCTTTAAGGCCTGAAGATTCCTCCCTGCAGGTGATGTGCGGGCCTGGGAAGGCTTCTGGGTGAGTTCATTTCAGGGAACTGCCCTCCCCCAAAGAGAGGCACCTCCCCCAAAGCCCCGCTCCCCTGGTTTCACCCCCTCTCCCCACAGTAGCTGGCATCCAATAACTGGTTGCTCAGACGGGGCGAGGTTTAAAGTCCCAGGCCCCAAGCCTCCAGCCAAGGCAACTCTCAAAGGCAAGTGGAACAGGGGCATCAGCTGAGGTCTTGTTGCAGCTGCATCACTTTTCCACTCCTCGCTGCCCAGGCCTGCCACCTGCACTTCCAGGTGCAGATGATTTGGAGGGCACACCCCAAAATAAGCTTCCTGCAGAAAATCTGTCGCCACCACTGGTTTCCTGGGAACTGCATCAAGTCAGTACAAAATGAATGCATTTGAGGGGAAGTGCCCTGAAAAGAGAAGGTCTGGATGTGGTAAAGCAAGCCAGCATGTGCCTGCAATGATCTAAGGGAGACAGGAGCTGTGCTCAGAGGCAGCCCGAGTGCTCAGGGCATGAAAACTGATACTGATGTTCCATGAAGCTAAGCCTGATCAAGAAGGCAAATCCAGGGAAACGCCCTCGGAGCAGATGCACCTCAGAGGTCCCTGGCAAAACTGGTGTGTGCTCGCCAGCCTTCGTGGGAAGCTGAGTCTGCAGGAGTGAGCCGGGTGATCACCCACCCAATGGTGCCCTCCCTGTCACCAGACATGGGAGGTACAGTGCAGTTTGCTTTCCTAAAGTTCACAACTTGTCTCCCTTTGGCAAAGGCCATGGTGGCAGATTCCAGGCATCTACAAAGCCCTGGGAGCTGATGACAAGTGACAACGGTCTTGTTTTCAAATGAAAAATAACAGACATTTAAAAAACTTTTCCTATTTCCATTCTTTAAAACAACAGCTTTTTTTTTTTCCTTCTCATTACAAAGTGAAATGTGCTCAAACCTTAAAATTTGGAACATGCACCCTGGCTGGTGTGGCTCAGTGGATTGAGCACAGCAACACAAATGTCGCTGCTTCGATTCCCAGCCAGGGCACATACCCAGGTTGCAAGCCAGGTCTCCAGCCAGGTCTGTAGGTGGAGGGAGGTGAAAGGCAACCATACATTGATGTTTCTCTCCCTTTCTTCCTCCCTCCCTTCTCCTCTCTCTAAAAATAATAAATACAATCTTAAAAAAAAAGTACTTGGCATAAATAAATAAAAACTTGGAGCATGCATGCGAGATAAAAAAAGGAACATCACCCACAAAGCCTTCCAGGAATCCACCTGTGGGTTGCATTTGAGTACATGCTCGTCCAAACTTTTTCCTAAGTGTACACACGCACAATCACATAGTTCTCAACAATGTTTTCACATGTCAGTCTGTAGCTTGCTTCTTTCATTTGGCAGTTCTTATATAGTCTCTCCTATATTGACATTTTTTAAAATGTGATTCTTAGGACTGCACAGTGTCCCATCACATACATGCATCACAATTTACATAACCAATTCCCTATTACTGGCCAGTCCAGATGTTCCAATTAAAACAGTGTAAAGGAAAACAATACTGAGAATGTCTTCGAAAGACAGAAGGAAGATGGATTTTCCCTGTGAGGATGCTCACATGGAGTCTTTCTCCACTTATCAAAGTTGAGACTTCATTATTTTCCCCTCCCCTTCTTCCACTCCAGAAAAGCACGGACTGAGAACAGGCCATTGTGTGAAAACCGATGCAAAATTAACCTCTGCCAGTCTTCCATTGAGAGAAACCCATGAAGGCGAAAGAAGGATGACAATATGATTTGAAGAACCTTGTCCCTTCTAGGTATGTTGACCATGGAAAGCCAGGTGACTGAGCGAAGACAGAGAAGGGCTGGTTTTCTCAGTGAGCTGGGGTCGCAGTACAGCAGAGAACAGCTGAATCCCCAGCTACCAATGTACATGAGCACTTGACATTTGAAAGCCTGCTTTTGGGCCCAGACAGAGGTTAACTAAACCATGAATGAACAAGGGTTTATATTTTCACAGCCAGCTGCAATTGGCTAAGAACTTTCTTCTGTGGCAGCTACAACTTTCAAAGGGTCATTTCCATTAGGAAAAAAACAGAATATGAGAGTTTAATTAGGTATCTGTGCTGCCAACTTGTTTGCAGACTATTTTTTAAGGGAGATTATTTTGGTCCTGGGATATTCTGCTGTGAGGAAGATTCCTGTGTTATCTTCCATCTGCCTTCTAAACAAGAGGACTGTGTATACTATCGACTGATTACATTATTTCTTCAGAGTACAAAGAAGTATTTGTGATGAAGACAACAGAGAGGGCAAATCAATTATTTACCAAGGAGGCTTCAATATAAATTACATTTGATTAAATTCAGAGATAAATCTCAGTGATTGAGGGTTTCTGTGGAATGTGCTTGAATAGACAGTGACTAAGTGCCCCCAAACTCTGCTAGTAATGAATGCCAGGGCACATCCCCAGCGTGGCACCCCTGGATTTCCAACACAGTGGGCCAAATGTTCACACGTGCCACAAACATGTGTTGAATGCCTACTATGTAGCACTGGCCCAGGTCCCAGGATACAGTTGGGAAGAAGAGAGAGAAAGCACCTTCTTGCCTAGAGCTTCAGACTGAGAAGCAAGGGGAAGAAAATAAGCCAGTAAATACATAATGAACAAGACCGTTCCAGATCATGAGAAGTGTTATGAGGATGATGAAACAGTTTGATGAAATGAAGAGTGCCTGGGATGAAGTGGGGAACACTTCATTCAGACAAGTTGGCCCATGAAGGCATCTCTGTAGAAATGACAAGGGAAAGCAGATGCGAACAAGAAAAGGGCAGTTGTGCCAGGAGGGAATGCGATAGACCTGTTTACAAAACAGAAGGAAGCCAGTGTGATCTGAGCAGAGAAATCACAGGGGGAGGAGGTGGGAGAGGCAGCAAAGGAAGAGGCAACGCTCCTTCTTGTGCTGCTTCAGAAGTCAGGGAAGGAACATGAATTGGTTCTAAGTGCCCTGACAAGACATTGTGGGGGGTGGTATGTAGGTGTATGGCTTACAATTTGTAAAGATTTCTCTGACTGCTCTGTGGCAAAAGAGAGGCATAGGCAAAGCAGGGATTTTGTATTAATCCAGGTAAGAGTATGATGGCAGTAGATGTAGGAAAAATGGACTGAATGAAAAAATACATCGAAGGAATAGCAGGCATGGCTTATTCATAGATTGTCTGCAGAAGCAACAGGAAGTGGAAAGAATCCAGTATGACTCCCAAGTTCTGGCTTAGGGGCCTGAGTGGATCACAGTCACTTCCGGATACAAAGTCTTTCCAATCAGGGATGGAGACAGAGCCAGTGGAACTTGATGATGTAACATTTCATTCAAGGCCTTTCAAACTCCAGCTGTGTGGAGAAGTGAGTGGGACTGGGGAGCTGAGAGGTACAACGCTTGAACACCTGCTCTGCCATGAGGACAAAAGATCATATTGTCACTAACAATTCCTTATTTACAATTTGGAATAGAAAAGACCTACCTAGAAGTTTGTGAGTGAAATGAGGATGTGCGAAAGTGGTCTGTTGGGCAACAGGTGTTCCGTAAATGTGAGTTCCTCCAGTTTAAATTAGGCACGGGGGTTCAGATTGAACTGTGTCAATGCTGAAAACCCATAGCTTCTTGACATGGTGTCATCATCTGAAGCACCACTTTTCCCCCTCTTTATTGTTCCTTTCTTACTGAGAGGCTGAGAGCTGGGACACCTGGTCTCATTCATTAAGAGCAGACACATTTCGAGATAGTGCCTGGATTTTCAGATTAAGTCCCCAGCCAACCACCCTCTCTTGTGCAACAACAGTACTGTCACAGTGACCATATTTACAGTCTGATCCTCCTCTGGACCCCTGTGAATAAACCAGATAGTGACACCAGGTCCAAACTGTGTTGCCTAGAGGCCCATCCAAGGAGTCACCAGAATTGCAACAGGTGGCTGTAGAATTCTGGGGGCCATCTTTTCCTGCCATGGCCTGGGTAAGAGAAAGGCACTGTTACCAAAAAAAGACAAAGGAAGAAGATGTGATTCTGAATTCCTGGGTCATCTCTCCATAGGTTCAGCTTACCGATGACATTCCTTAAGCTCTGTGTGAAGCCTCTGGATCCTTATGATTATGCCCCTCTGTTGTAGTTAAGGCCATTGAAGATGACTTCTCTTACTCGTAACTAGAACATTTTTCATTAGTAATGGATATAAACTTCTGTATAGCTAGTCCCTCACTCACAACTGGCTGGCGAGGAGGCAGTCACCGAAGCTTGCTAAAGGGAAGGGATGTGGGATGTAGACAGTTGCACCAGCCACTGTCCTGAGTTTTCTTGCTTTATTACCAGTTTTCTCTCCCTAGACTTCCACCTGCTAAGAAAGCCACAAAAAGAGAAAAAAAATAGGGTTCAGATGATCTTTCCCCTGGTTTCATCACCAAGATTTCAGACCTCTGTCTAATTTTTATAGTTTATCTCCCTGAATGACTTATCTTTCAATGAATTTAAAATATAAGAGGCAATTTCTTCTAAACTTCATCTGGTCCCCAGCCTTCCAGCAAGGAAAAAATGCACAGGTCTTGTTGATAAAATAACAAACTCATTTATCAACACAGCCTTGCTGATTTCAACAAGTACCTCCCATCTAAAGAGTTCAACATGGTCACAAGCATGACCTTAATGCTTTTTAAACTACTGTGTAAACTGCCAGGGGGAAAAAATGAGATCAATTCTGATAATCAGCAGTAGTAGGATGTAGCATATCAAAGGAAATAGAAATAAGTATTAAGGTCCCTTTAGTTTAATTCAGTCAACATTTTATAAGCATCTCTTAGGTGACTGACATTGTGCCAGGGGCTGAGGCTACCATTTATTAAACACCTACCAGGTTCCAGGTACAATGGTCAATATTCACATACATTATTGTTCATTTAGCCCACACAACAGCCCTAAGCGGTATTTTGCCCTCACTTTGTGCAGATGAGAAAACAGAGTCTGAGGTCCGGAAACTGACCTAGAGTTCATCTAGCCAATGAGGAGATGTGATTTGTCCAGGATTCATTCTAGCTGTGCTTGTTTCCACACCTCTGTGTGTTTTCCACTCTACCCAAGTTGTCTCCCTGAGGAAATGAGTAAAATGGAATTACTCCCTTTAAAATATCCCCAGTCTAGTGGATGAAACAGAATTTCATAAAAGGCAGAATGAAGTATAATAAATAGAGCTGCCACTGAAGTACAAAGAGAGCACTGTGGAAGAATCACACATTCTGATGGATGGGAAAGGGCTGGCTACAGGATGAGGTGGCATTTTAGTGGGAGAGGAGGGGACACACCTCTTTTAAAGGAATTCTGACACAATGGAAATATTCATTATTGCACATCTACTCAGGCCTTGGGAAGAGGTGACAAACATCATAATTGAAGACCAATTATGCAACATTTTAATGCCATCAATGACTCTAGGAGGCAAGTATTAATATTTTTCAATCTTAGAGTTTATTCTGTATAGGCAACTTCTTCTATGTCACACAACCTTCATTTGGTTGCCAATTATTTCAAACCAAGGTCTCTTTCACTCAAAATAATACATTTTTCATAGTAGACCATGTCTTCCAAATAACTGAAAGATAAAAACATTAAAAAGAAAAAGAACAAAGGTATAAATTATAGGTGCAATAAATTACAAGGCCTTTCTCCACCTTCAAGGAATTCACAATCAAGTCAGAGAAGTAATACATAAATCTCTGAAAACTGAAACAAGAAATCAAGATAGAAAAACAAGGTAAGAACAATAGAAGCCATGATCCAGGTTGGTCCAAGAATAACTAGCGTATATGTTATACTAAGCAGTGTTCCAGGGGTATGCAAGAGAGACACAGGACTTTGAAGCATGGTCCTTGGAGGAAGCTTCCAGGGACGGGGGAACTGGAGCCAGGTTTTAAATGATATGCACTATTTACATGAAGTGGGGACATGGACAACCTCCCTCGGCCAGGGTTAAAGGCAAGAGCAGAATCAGAAAAGCTGATGTAAATGAGCTCTTATCTAACTTTGCTCCATGTTACAGGGCATATACTTCATGAGCCAAGAATGGTACTGGGAACTTAAAGATGGGAAAAAAAAACTGAATCAGGAAGTGACATGGGTTGTCCAAGTGAGACAGCCAGGAAGAGAGGGTTCTGCATTCAAATGTGTCCTTCTGAGCCCATAGTTCATGCTCTTCTACTGCGGTCCATTACCTGTGTGTCTGGGCTCAGGTTTTAAAGGAGGATGAATGTCAGCTCAGATTTTCTCATAGATGTTAAAGATGCCTTTGTTCCAAAGCATCGTTATTATGGAGATCGTGTGCAAGTCCAGTTGAAGTAAAGGGAATTGGTGCTGAGAATGAGTCTTTTACTCTCTTTTTTAGGAAAGGAAGTAATGAGAAGTCAAGAATCTGAAAGGCAGCCAAGATCTTGACAGTCCACACACTGAATAATCTGGTTCCAAAATTACTAGGAATAAAAGGGCTACAACAAAAGCTCACTGTGGGGAGTTGATGCCACAGTATAAGCTCTTATGTAAACTTATCAAGAAATTACTTTGTACAATGGTCCTTTCCCCATGCTCACTCTCCCCTCCACACAACTGGACACGTTATTGCCCCCTTTTTCTTGAGAAAGTTGTCACTCTTAATGTTTCTCGGAGTATATTGATTCTCCTTCTTTCCTGATTTACCCATTCTTTCTTTCAAGATCTTTAATGGACGTATTCTCTAATGTTCTATCCATGGTCTTCTTTTTTTCACTTGATAATCTCACCCTATCCTAGATGACATGCAGTCAATATATTTAACTCCAATGCCTGCCTAAGCTTGGTGCCCACATTTTCATCTGCCTTCTGAATGCTTTCATCTGAGTTTTGTGCAAAGGCCAGAATTTAACATGTACAGAACAGAGATGACCAATTTCTCCTTTACTCAAACTGGCTTTTTCCTCTCAGTGCTCATTTCCACTGTTACCCCAACGCCCAACCTCTCCTGTGAAAGCTCACCAGGCCAACTTAAAGTGTAGTCACAACTCTGTGGCAATTCATTTACAGCACCCAGCATGCTGTGCAGTTATTTGCAGGTCTGGTGCACCAATTATGATTTTTTTAAAATAAAATATTTTATTTAGTTATTTTTAGAAAGAGAGTAAGTGAAGGAGAAAAAGGAAGAGAAAGATCAGTGTGATAGTGATTGCCTCTCATATGCAACTTGACTGGGATCAAATCCACAGCCCAGGTATGTGCCCTGACTGAGAATTGAACCAGCAACCTTTGCTTTGTGGCATGAAACCCAACCTACTGAGCCACACTGGTCAGAGTACCAATTATGATTCTTAATCACGGTTGAGTCTTCAGTGTTTAGGACAGTGCCCAGAACCAGTCAGGTAACATTTATCAGATGAGTAAATGCCACTACTCAAGGTAGAAATTTCAGAGAGACAGTTGATGTCCCCCTTTCCTTACCATGTCTTTCACATAGGATCTAAGAATTATAAATAATATTTCTAAAATGTCCTCACACTTAGGCATAAGATGTGGGTTCTGGGAATGCGGGCCTGGTGTCAGCAAGCCCCCACAGTAACTGCTGGAGTCAGGGACTGCCTGACCCCCAATAAACCTGCTGCCCCCACAGCACCTGCTGACATCAGTGAAGGTCTGTGTCCTTCAGAGATACCTTAGTCTGCTAGAAAGAACTTAGTAACTTCTTCGTTTTAGTAAGCCTCTCTGTTCTCAGAGCCAAGTCCCCCAAAGCCATCTATAGAGTCCCTTCAACTCCCTTCTCCCTTATCCCTTTAAAAACCCTTGTCTTTCTTTTGTTGGCTGCTGACACCTTGGGGTCTCAGTCCATTTTTCGCAGTTGGTCAAATCAATTTTTAAAAACTGGCCTGTTCTCCTGCTGTTTCTCCTCTCTTCTTGTGGGACTTAACACTCACTGTCACCATACTTATTCTGGTTCTCAAATCTCATCTTGATAATTCCATGGACTACTGGTTTATCTGTTCACAATTTCTCCCTACCCCAATCTGTTTTATAGAGAACTATCAGACCACTCTCAGACAGGACATTCTTATAATATCATTCAATTATTCCACCCATGTATTCCATATTTCATCAAATAGCTATTGTACATCTACTTGCTCAGCTTCAGGGAGCTGGAGGGAAACCTAATAGACAAATTCCTTGCCCTTGTGAAGATCACAGTCTTTTCAGTGGAAAGAAAACTAATTTCTTCTTCCTCACTGCCATTGTCTCTAATATATGCTCTTTGCTTCAGTCAAATGAAGCCCAGTGAAACAGGCCCCAGAGTACATGCGACATGTCTACACATCGTGTGCATTTTACTGCACTATTTATTCTTTCAGGAGCAAGAGCCCCTTCTGTTTCATCTGCCAGGCCACCTCTATAGCTATCACCTTCTTGTTCCCAACTTCTCACCAGTCCAAATTTTGGGGAGTCTTGCCTCCAAGTTCTCTCTTAAATGATCAATTTAGTTCCTTCCAAAATGCTATTTTTCCCCTTGCTCTCTCTCTCCCACAACTTATTAATTCCATTACCAGACATTACTAAATGCCCCTTTCTCTTTAGTCCATTTTGAACAGTTTCTTAAGAAATAAACTAAAATGAGCACACACAGAAATCAGCTTATTTACAAAACACATGTTCTAACAAAATTAAAATTGAGTCATTAACAACTTTATGGGGAAGTAGGTGTGTGTCCCTTTAGCAGTTACAGAGAAACTCACTCTTCAACAAGTTAATTTTACTAATATTAATTGATCACTTCACTATATGCCAGGCTTTGTGAAAATATTTTATAAATGTCGCCTCATTCAATTCTAACAAAAATCATGTAACGTAGACACTTATCATCCATGTTTGGCAGATGAGGAAACTAAGTCTCACAGAGGTAAAAACACTTGACCATGGTTACACAGACAGCTGGACTTTATTTGAGCTCAAGTAACTTTTTTTTTTTTTTTTTTTTTTTACCATTATCAATTTTATCATTAACAATCTTGGACTTCTGGTCAAGATGGCAGCATAGGTAAACATGGCTCACCTCCTCACACCGGCACATCAAAATTACAGCTAAACTATAGAACAACCATCATTTAAAACTGTCAAAAATTGAGCTTAATGAAAGTCCTACAGCTGTGAAATTAAAGAAAGAGGAGCCTAACTAAGGAATTAAAGAAGAAACCACATCAAGACTGGTAGGAGGGATGGAGACACAGAACAGGTTTATCACATCCCCACACACAGCAGATAAAAATCAAAAGGGATATCTCAAGAGCAAAGGGTCTCAGCTCCATATTATGCTCCCTGATGAGGGTTCCAATGCTAGAAAGATAAGAATCTATAATTTCAGGGTTGTAAAAACAAGCAAGATTGAGGCTGTTGAAGACAGAAACTTCTGGAGTCCCAGGAAGTTTCTTTTATAGTGACCACACATGGACTTACTGGGACTCACTCCTACTGGGCTCCAGCATGGGGACAGTAGCTTAAAACAGCACCAGAACATACAGAGAAGAATTGAACTGTCTGGCATCAGGGTGAGAGCTAGGGGCAGCTTTTTCCCAGAAAGAAGTGCTGGCAGGGGCCATTGTTCCTTTTCTGAGCCCTCCCCACACAGAACCAACAGGTGGATGACATGTCTGAGGCTCCATCCATTGGCTCACACTGTTTGTCTTACCTAGATGATTCCTTGAGGCCCCCACACCATCCAACTTTAGGGTCCACCTAAGCTGTTTCCAGTGGCTTTTCCATATGAATGGTTTGTCTTAGCTCATGTTCCAGCTTTCCCCAAATTCTCTCAAGCAGCATCTGGCCTCAGCATTAAGTGGCCCCAGGCTCTGTGCTAGTATCAGCCAGCCTTGGTTCACAGCGTAGCCTCACCTGGGCACCTCCAAGCTCAGCATAGATAGCAGCCATCTGCAGACCACTTTGTAGCTTATGCTGGGTGGCCCCAGACAGAACACAGGTGGTGGCTGGCCTTGGATGGGCCAATAGCAATCAAGGCTCAACTACAAGAGGAGGGTATACACAGCCCACATGGACGTTATACCTCAAGTACCTAGTTGGGGTGTTAGGGGAAGCTGTGCCTACTGTACCCTATCAGATACCTACTACATCAGAACACTTTCCCAAGTCCGAGAAATTAAGCAGCTCTATCTAATATATAGAAACAAACACAGGGATGCTGCCAAAATGAGGATACAAAGAAACATGTACCAAATAAAAGATCAGGTCAAAACTCCAAAAAAAGAACTAAACAAAATGGAAACAAGCAATCTACTAGATGCAGAATTCAAAACACTGGTTATAAAGATGTTCAAGGAACTTAATGAAGACCTCAACAGCATAAAAAAGATCAAATCAGAAGTGAACGGTTCACTAATTGAAATAAAGAATAATTTATAAAAAATAAGCAGTAGAGTAGATGAAGCTTAGAATCAAATCAGCAATTCTGAATATAAGGAAGCAAAAAACACCCAATCAGAATAGCAAGAAGAAAAAAAGAATCCAAAAAATGAGGATAGTGTAAGAAGCCTCTGGGACAACTTCAAGCATACCGACATTTGCATCATGGGGTTGCCAGGAGAAGAGAGAGCAATAAATTGGAAACATATTTGGAAAAATAGAGAAAATTTCCCTAACTTGGTGAAGGAAATAGATACACAAGTCCAAGAAGCCCAGAGAGTTCCAAACAAGATGAACCCAAAGAAGCTCACCTTAAGACATACCATAATTAAAATGCCAAAGGTTAAAGAAAAAGAGAGAATTTTAAAAGCAGCAAGAGAAAAGGAGGTAGTTACTTACCAGGGAGTTCCCATAAGGCTAACAACTAATTTCTCAGAAGAAACTTTACAGACAAAAAAGGATTGACAAAAAATATTCAAAGTGATGAAAAGCAAGGACCTAAAGTCAAGATTATTCTATCCAGAAAGCTATCATTTAGAATTGAAGGACAGATAAAAAGCTTCCCAGAAAAGAAAAAGCTAATGGAGTTCAGCACCACCAAGCCAGTATAATATGAAATGTTAAATGTTAAGAAAGAGATAAAAATATGAACAATAAAATTACAATAAATTCATATCTATCAACAATTGATTCTATAAAATAAAATAAACACAATCATAGATACTGGGAACATTTTGATGACTGCAAGATGGAATGGGGGTCAAGAGGATGGACAAAAAGGGTGAAGAAAATAAGAAGTACAAATTGATAGTTGCGGAATTGTCATGAGGATATAAAGTATAGTACAAGGAACAGAGTAGCCAAACAACATATATGCAGGACCCATGGACATGGACAATGGTATGGGGATTATCTCAGGTGGGGGGTGTAGGGCAAAAAAGGAAAATTAGGATAATTGTAATAATGTAAACAATAAAATACAATTAACAAATCAAAAAATAAAATTAAAAATTATTTTAAAAAACAGTCTTAACTAGTCATAGCATACTGTCTTCTTTAGGTATGTAATTAATGGATATACTCTACTTAGCAAAGTGTCTGACACATGGTAATCATTTAATAAATGTGATAGATGATAGATGGGGGAGAGAGAAAACAGGCTGACAGATAAATACACAAGTGAAAACCATATTCACATACACAACTGCACAAAAACCTGGCAACAGACCTGCCAGGAACTTATTATTCACCTGCCTTACAAATAAAGAAACTGAGATTCTGGCAGGTGCAGGGGTTTCAATATGATTTCTCACCTAGTAATTTGGCAGGTGCATGATTGGAATGTACATGTCTGAGTTCAGCTCCAGTGCCCTCTAATATGGCCCCATAGTCTCTTTTCTCTCCCAAACCTATACAAACGTCATCTTTGTCTTCCATCAATGCCTAGGAAAACAACAAGGGATTGCTCTCTCCTCAAAGATGTGTTTTGGAGAGGTCATGGGTTGGCTACTCTTGCTCTCAGTCTCTTCAGGGAATCACCCACAGGTATGAAGCTTTTGATACTTCAAAAATCCTCTCTCTGCTGGAATTTTGCAGCCTGCAGACACCTCGCTCGGCAGGGTCCTGGCTCCCTCAGTGCTGTCTCAAACACTTGAAGGCACTGAGATCCCAGGTTCTCGCATCAAGGTGAAGGGTTCAACGTGGCTTGGTAGAAAAGAGAAGACTGTGTTTTGCACAGTGGCTAGAAAATTCTCCTTTGAGCCAGTGGACTAGCATTGCTGGTTCCTGCAGTCTAAATTTCTTTACAACATAGGTGCTGAGAGTGGTGATACTGATACAATTGCCCAGCCAGCCAGGGGATTTTTCCACAGAACATCAACTAGAAAGCAAAGCTGTACCAAATAGGGCCAATGGCAAAGAAATGCCAGTGCAACATTGGGGCACAGGTGTGAACTTGAACCCAGATGGAACTCCATTTTCAATTGTTAAAAATGCTGAATTAATATGAAGAACTAAGGGAAGTGGTTTATGCTCACCTAACACAAATCACTCAGGATGTGTTACACCAGCAAATATCTTTTGCCATTAGAGGAAAAACAGGAGGGGTAGAAGAAAAGGATCCTTTATTTCCCAACTCTCTGAGATGCCTTAAAAATGTTGCTTCAAAATAACAAGAATAGCAACATGTTTATATCTGCTGTTCCTTTTCAGGTGGGCCTCATGAGGCAGTTCTTGTCAAATCTTCCTCAGCACAGTGTGTGTGTGTACGAGATTACTGTAGGCACTACCCAGAGGATTAAAAAAATACCTATTACATATATAAAAAGAGGACAGCTCTTCTATGTGCTATCTCGATCAGAAATGAGACGTGCAATGTGACATGCTGTACATCTCTGTGTACACCAGCAGAAGGGTCCTACAGCACACTATTTGAATAGGAGGCCACGGCGGGAGAGGGGGCAGAAAAGAAGAAAGGTGAAGAACCACCACTGAGTGACCTGTGTGTGTTTGTATCCTACGGCTATTGTAACACCATACTACAAACTCACCTCAGTGTTTTTTTAAAACACAGGTATTTATAGCCTGGGCCTTATGGCTAGTTGGTTGGGAGTGCTGTACCAAATGCCAAAAAGTTGTGGGTCTGATTCCCGGTGAGGCCACATACCTAGGTTGTGGGTTCAATCCCCAGAAGGGGCATGTATGGGAAACAACTGATCTTTCTTTCTCTCTCTCTCTTTCCGTCTCTCTCTCTCTCTCTCTCTCTCTCTCTCTCTCTCTCTCTCTCTCTCTCTCTCTCTCTCTCCCCCTCCCCAACAACCTTGTCTAAAATCAATTTAAAACATCATACCCTTGGGTGAGGATTAAAAATAAACAAAAACCACACACACAATATTTATAGTTTCACAGTTCTGGAGGCCAGAAGCCCAGGATTAAGGTGTCTGCAAGATTAGTACCTTGAGGACCGTGAGAGACAACCAGTCCCAGGACTCCCACCTAGCTTCTGGTGGTTTTCCAGCAATCTTTGGCATTCCTTGACTTATAAATTCATCATCCAATCTCTGCTATTGTCTATGGCATTCTCCCTGTGTGACTATGTGCTAATTTCCCTTTATTGTAAGGACATCAATCATACTGGATTAGAATCCATCCTAATGACCTTCTCCTAAACAAATTACATCTGCAATGACCCTGCTTCCAAGGAAGGTCACATTCTGAGGTATTAGGAGTCAGGACTTCAGCATACAGGGGTGAGCAAAAGTAGCTTTACAGTTGTTTGCATAGAAACAGACAATGCAGGTTATGGTTATTCCAATAGCTTTATTAACTGTGTTTTGAGTACTCACAACTTACTTTTGCCCACCCCTGTATAACTTTTTTCCTGCAGGGGGCGGGGTGGTGCCATCACAGCTCAAACTGTAACACAGGTGCTTTACCCATGCCAGCTCATTGAGCTCTCAAAACAATTCCATGAAAAATCAAAGGCATTATGGTGCCCTTTCTACCAATGAAAAAGTCAAGGCTCAGTCAGGTGAAGCGCTTTGGTCAAATCGCAAAGGTAGCAAGCATGGAGCTAACATTTGAATCTGAATCTGAAGACCCACACAATGCTCTTCCCATACATAACCTCCCACCGGGGGTTCTCAAGGCCATAGTACACCTCTCATGGACCTGGTCCCCCTGCTGCCGCTGATGACTGGACCCCATTATTAGTCCTTCATAATGAGTCCCAAGCATCAGAAAAGTGGAGCTGAATATAACAGGTACAGCGATCAGAGTCATGCAGCCCTAGGTACCAGTCACTTACCCCTGAAATAGTGCAAACACCAAATCATGGGGTTATTAAAGCCAGAAACAGCCCCGAGGGGAGAGAGAGACTAATTGCCAGGCAGAGAGGCCGATGGGAGAGGAGCCTACATCCCGTGGCTCACACTAGAGAGCTTCCGACATGAAAGCAACCTAAAGCAAAAATGGTCTTCCTCTTGATATTTTATAAAAGCGATTTCATTTCTTTTCTTTGATACTTTGGCAAAAGGCCGGAAAAGTGTTTTACTGTTTAGCTATGGTTTAGGTAACGAAGATTGGATTCTTATAAAGAGTTGCCAATTGGAATGATTTTTTTTCCCCCGGAAGAAAGAGTTACAATAATTTCCATCTACCTGGAAAGGGGAATGGGAGAGGGGGATTATGAGGCTTTTGAAATTATTTAATTTAAAAGTCTTGGAGTTTCATGGAATTTTCAAATTAAATCTTTAATTTGTCTTTTTGGAACTTTAGATCTAAAAATGAGTAGGATAAGTTTCCAGAATTGGAATCAATGTTTGGTTCCTCTTACCTGGAGCAACCATCTGTGTAAGAAGTTTGATAATGATTTCAGCTATCAGCAGGATGGACTAAAACAAAACAGATTCCCAGAGGATGCTTAAGAAAATCAGCCTAACTTAAAACTTTTGGCCTGTCATCCTTACCATCGGGATCCTGTCACTGGCTTTTTAGACTCAGTTATCTATTGGTTTTTCCACATTCATTCATCCCTTTTTCACACTCCACCCTCTAACACTTGCTGTTATCATCACAACTCCAGATCACGCTCCTTGCCCAGGATTCCCTTACCTTCCTTCCCCTAAGAGTTATCTCCATTCTCACTTGACTGTAATGAATTAAAACACATTTTCAGATGGCTTATTAGGTACTGAGCAATATAGGAAAGAGAGATGACTATGACATGCTACTTATCCCCAGCGGGCTCATAATCTAGTAGAAAACTAGAGATTTAAGCCAATGATAATTTTCTAATAATGGTATATCGATTAAATGGACAGGAGTGAAAAAAAAAAGAAACATTAAAGCTTTAATTTTCTGAGCTCCTACTACATATCTGTCATTTTTAATGGCCAGTCACTTTATTTATATACCTTAATCTCAAATCCTCAGAAAGATTCTGTAGAAGGAGTACAGGAGAAGATCTGGGCTAACCCCTCACATTATCTGAAACTGCATTCATTCTGAACACTAATGCCAGGTAGGCTACTTTATTTCTGTCCAATCCATTATGTTAAATGTTTTCCAAGAATCCCATACCTTTGTTCCCAAACCTGTTTATGAGAGTGGTATTTGTTACCGTATGTACACAATTATTAATTAAATAGTACATATGTCAGTGAACATGATTACAAAAAGGGAATTATTTCTATGAAAATGAAGTTTAATATTGGGATATGATCAAAAAGGGTAAGTTGTTAAAAGAAAGTGCTACAAAAAAATGATTAAGTGAAAAAACACAGGGACTCAGAAGGATTCTAACATTCTGGTTAAGAGTTGCTAGTACTTTTTAATCCTCATGGCACTTGAAAGAAACCCAAACTGGATATCACAGATGTGCTTTATGAATGTGGGTTTTTTAGAGGGTACACGGTATTTCAGTTAGCAAAATTATTCCAAGGCCAAGAAGTTCTTATACTGACATCAAAAGACCCACAAATTGATGCACATGTATTATGTATTTTCAGCTGAAATAAAATTTAAATGAAGGCATGAATTATTTTTTTATGATTCCTAACTAATTTTTTTTGATTACCTGACCAAATACATTCCAAACTTCTGTGTTAAGTGCTATTAACAGGAAGATTTCTCTGTTGGGTTAAGACCCTATTACGCAAGAAACCTGGGTGTCTTCCTGCAAAGTAGGTCAATTCTTTGCTCTATGATTCTGATCATGTCAAGGAACTTATTTTTGAGTTTTTCTAGTTCAACTCACTTCCAATAGAGTCATATGTAGTATTTATATTATCACAAAAAATTACATCCACTATAGCCTTTGTTTTTTAGCTCCTTGGTGAATAGTAGGGAAATATTAATCATGTATATAGCACATCTGTTCTGAAATAATGAAGCCCCCGAACAGTATAACAATGGCTCAACCTGGAGAATTTCTCAGCAAGATCACAGTCCTGCTGTAGAAATTCCAGGTGGTGCAGGTGCTTGCTCTGCTAGCAGAATTCTCTTAAATGCTATTGGATGATACAGAGAGTATCAAACATCAGACACTCAGTTCAAAATTCAAAAGGCAGGCAGCCCTAAAAAAGCCTCATTTCCAGAAAAGCCAGCTTCCAGGCTAATGTTCAGAATAGGCTGAATTTTCCTTCTTGAGTTTTTCTCCCTGATTGGAAGCATTACAGCATAGCAGTTAAAAGCAATATAGACAGGCCTGGATTCAAATACAGATGTTGCCCCATTCTGGCTGTGTGATTTGGGGCAAATTACTTAACCTTTCTAAAGCAATGGTGCCCCATTTATAATGTGGTTATGATAGTGCTTATTTTATGGGGATGTTGTCCAGGTCAAACAAGACGGTGTATGTGAGGGTGGGAGTATTCTCGGCTTCCCCTGTAGGCCTGGCATTTTAGTTTCAGCATTAACCAATGTAATAGAAGTGTTTCATTTTAAACAAAAACCCCTCCACCATAATCTGAATCTTGTTTTAGAATATTGTGCCCTTTCCTTAGTAAGTAAAATGTAAAAATCTACATTATTATGATTATTTTTCTACTTCACTAACGTGGGAAGGGACTGAGTGCCAAGAGGTCTAGTAAAATCCAAGTCCTTCCGGCTACGGGCAAATGCTTTCAAGATCTCAGCTGGAGAAGATAGGAGACCTCCCAGGGCTAACATGCACAACTGACAAGGTCACAGGGGCAGGACGAGGGAAGAGGGTTTATCTTTCTTTTCTTTTTTTAAGATTTTGTGCATTATTTTTAGAGAGAAGGGCAGGGAGGGAGGAAGAAAGGGAGAGAAACATCAATGTATGGTTTCACCCTCCTCCAACTGGAGACCTGGCTGGAGACCTGGCTTGCAACCTGGTTATGTGCCCTGACTGGGAATAGAACCGTTGGGTTTTCAGGCCTGCACGCAACCCACTGAGCCACACCAGCCAGGGAAGGGGGTTTATCTTTCTCATGTGGATTTGTCCACAACGTCCAGTTAGAATTAGGCAATAGCCATCCAGGCCCCAAAGCGATAATGGATGTTCCCAAGACTCTGCAAACCAAAGAAGTCCCCACCTTCTCCCATTTCAGTCAACCCTTAAAGCACAGTCATGGGAAAATACACTGGTAACAACTAATGGAAACTGCTCAGCCCAGTATCTGCTCCAGAACCAGTGCTCCATAAAAGACAGGCAGAGGGAGTATTGTCACCATTATTTTAATTTTGTTCCAGGATTGTTTTTCTCAGTTTATTTTCCTGTCCTGGCCAAATGACACACCATTCCAATATTTTTCCCCCAAAAGCTGTTTACTCCAAAAGCAATAAAATATAAGATCTGATATTAGAATGGCACAGATTATATACTCCCTTAAAATCATAATATATGTATACGTTAAACTTTAGGTATTTGCTATTCCTTGGCTATTCGTTTATGGACTCAGTCCATTTTTATATTTCCTTCAGGTTTTATGGCATCTTTTTCTAAAAACTGAGAATATGGCTTCCTCATTTGTAAAATGGGACTCTATTTGCCTTAGAAGAATTTTATAGGAATAACTATAATCCAAAAAAATTAGAATTCTGAAAGTAGCAACTGTTGACAGGATAAGGATCAGTATGATCTCACTGTTGCTAGGATTGTTAATCACTCCAGAAAATTTTAGTAATTAATACAAAAGCTGAAAATATGCATAGCCTATTCAAGCTAAATAAATATACGTGTGTGTGTATACATATACACACACACGCACACACACACATATATATATATATATATATATATATAGTCTGTCCTGAAAGTACAGAGCCAATGTCAATATAATTAAAACAGTTTGTGCAGCTGATACTTTCGGAACAGACCACACACACACATACACACATATGTATGTATGTATGTATGCATGTAATACACACCCCCTCTGACCCATTCTACCTAAATGTAAGTTTATGTGTACCAGAATACATGTAAAAAATGGTCATGCTAGCACCATTCCAAGTATTCCAAACCAGATGTTATAGAATGGATTTGAAAAACTGTCATATTTATATAATGGAATACCGAACATCAATGCAAATAAATGAACTACTGTAAACATTATTATATGCAACAATGTGGATGAATCATGAAGATACACATTGTATAAAAGGAGATAAGCAGGACAAAATACACACTTGTGTGCTTGCATTTCTATGAATTCAAAGCCAGGCAAAATGACACTATTAATGGATTTAACTATACAGAACAGCGAGGATGTATTATAAAACACAGGAGTTTCTGGGAGAGGGGATGAAGTGGTCATGGTTGGGAAGGGATGTAGAAAAATTCTGGGGTGCTAGTTATGCTATAATTTCTTGATTTGGGTATGCATTTTGTGATTATTCATTTTACAATCATTCATTCGATGACATCCATCTATGTTTTATTCAATTGACATTATATTCTGTATCTTGATTATACTACACAATAAAAACTGGAAAAAAGATACACGATCACATCTATAATGCACCTAATGTAGCCTGTGATGCCTATTAAGTGCAAAAACACGAGAGCAGCTCACAGCTCTCTTCACTTCTTAGAGATGAAAGGATAGGTGAAAATAGTGCATGGAATACTTGTATTACATTCTAAAGTTTTCTTTAACTAGAAACAACTAACTTGGGTTACTTTTAATGGGGGGAAAACTATTTAAAAAAAAAAAAACATTTTGTGGAGGAGGGTATCATCCTATTGCTACATCATTTAGAAATCCTGAAATTCCACATTCAGATGCCACAGGGCAAAGGGGCACCTGGGGTTTGGGGCAGATTAGAAGACAGGCCTAGACTTCCTGGTTAATGACATGGGGCTGCTCTTCCAGCCTGTGGGCTCAAAGAGACCCCTGCTGCTTTTATTTAAAGGAGCTCAGAGGATGGAGGCCTAAAGCAGCATCTGCTAAACATCTCAGTGACTGCAAACCCCAAAAGGCTACATTCAGTCTTTGTACCTGTAGCCATTAATGACTTCTAGAGAAGCAGAGCTGGAGCAGGGCAGGGCCCGGGTGGGGGTTGAGTAAGAGGAGTGGGGGTAGGACCACAATAGGTGAGAAGTCAATTTAATTTTCATGCCCTGCCTGCTGCATTCTTAACAGAATCCGATGAGAATTTATGTCAGATGCAAATTGTGTATTTGTCCGAGATTCAAATGGCAGATCTACGCTCTGTTTTTCAGATTCATTCTCTGGCCTTTAGCTGCATTTAATGAAAAGTGGCCGTGTTCACTATGAACCAATTTTTCCCTTGAGTTTTATTACTCAAATCATCAAAATAAATCACCTTGAATCCTCAATCCTACCTGCTTTAAAAGCCAGGGGGAGAAAGGATGATATCTTCTTTAAAAAGATCCATATTGTACTTGAAACATTTGTGTGCACCTGAGACAATGATTAGCTATTACACTGAAACGGCTTTTCTTCTATCCTTTTTTTTTCTGTGTGAATGTGTTGGGAGGAAGGTAGTATGAAGTTTGGTTTCCTGTAAGTGTATAGCAATTTGCAGTGGCTTGTTTTACACACTGTAAGGAAAAGTACTATTTAATCAAGAAAAGAACTGGGACAGATGGTAAACACTGACCCTTGGGATATTAATCTGTCAACCAGTGGATGCAGCATGCCAATTTTCACACACCAGTTCTGGTGCTTTAGGATTAGTCTTTCTTTTCTGTGTCCCAGTTGAGGGGGGAAAAAATGGAAAGAAAAAGAAAATTGAAACCTTGCAAGAGCCCTTCTTTAACACAAGCTGTTCACACCCTGGCTGAGGTGTTAATCCAACCAGGCTAGAGATCTTCATTTCTGCCCTGCCAAAGACTCCAAGAACAACTTTGTTTGCAAACTTGATTTGAAAATGATAAAGCCAGCCTTAGGTGACGGAACACAGCAAGAAAACTCTACCTTCCTCCTCCCTCAACCCAAACACCTTCTCACTCCATTTTCTGAAACAGTCAAACCTTATTTTGGTTTATAACAATTTTCACATTATACCCTCTTCCAACAAGCCCCACCCCACCAATTCTGATATGTCCCTAGAAGTATATGCCCTGAAGGCTAAAACAGCTGCACTGCTGATGTTAATGTTTGATATCTTAATGTATCAGCAAATCCATGACTTGTTTTTCAGCTGCCAACAATGCCTTAAACCAAGAGGCAGAACTCAGACATTTCAAGGTTTGTGAACAGATAGGCAAAACTTTTCTGGAGTAAACCTGTGGACACCCCAACATTATGCCATACAGGACCAGGTATTTTTACACGAATTTTGGTTCTGGGTAACAATGACAAAGTATGTCACCAAGCTCCCTACATACAGCTCTGAGGTAGGATAGTAGCAAGCTAGGGAAATTCCTTGGTGAGTGGACTGGGGAAACAGGTAGCTCAACAAACTGGCCTTATCCAACACCCTGACTGGCATGCCTCCTTCCTTCTTGCAAGACCACTCTCTTAAGCATTAAGCCCTCAGAACAATGAGGTTCTGATTAGCATCAAATAATATTAGAAACAGAGCCTGAGGTCTGTTGACTATAGAGACAAAGTTTTGGTCAAAGTTTTGGTCAAAGTTAGAGGTAACGCCTAGGCCTCAGTTGTGTTTCAGCTCCCAGCCCAGAAAAGCAGCAAAACCAAAGGAAGCACCATGGCCCAGTAAGTCAGCTGGTTAGAGCATTATCCTGGTATGTCAAGGTTTTGAGTTTGATCTCATCAGAACACATACAGTAATTAACCACTGAATACATAAATAAGTAGAACAACAAATGGAGCACTTCCCCTGTCTCAGATCAATCAATCAATCAATGAAATGAAGCAACACCCTAGCTGGCATCAGGACCAGATGCAATGACCAATGACTTTCTATTTTAGAGTTGATCAATCAGTGGAGATGTTGACCCCGACCCTGTACACTCATTCTGGAGAGTCGGCATATTAAAGAACACATCAGGAAAGTTGATCATCTATTGAGATCCTCCTCTGGACCTCCTCTAAAACCCCTGCCTTTAGAAAAAAGATAAAAACCCTTAAGACAAAGGACCCAGTATATGCACAAACCCTCTCCCTAGAGTAGGCCCACCCCTCTGTCTTTGGGCATGTACCTTTGCTTCTTTCTTCTAAGCTTGAAGGGTTCTCATGAGACTTGCAACTAGGGGAGCAGTGGGCAGTGGCAGTTCATCCTGGGCTAACCCCTTGAACCAGCCTCCAAGGACCCTTCTTTTGCCACTATAACTTGTTTCCTTGAGCCCATAAAGCCCCACTAGCTCATTTCCTCTTCCTCTGTAATTTTCTTTCTAAAAGGCCAAGGCAATGCTCTGAGCAGCCTATTTGAATCTTTTCTTCAAGTGCACTTTCTATTTGCATGCTAAATAAACTTCCCCTTGTGATAGAGTTCTTGGCTCTGAATTCTTTCTTTGCTGAACTCAAGTACCAAGAGCCAACATCACCGGAAGTGCTTCCACTGAAATTCAAGTAATAGATTGGTTTCTCTGGCCAGTTGAGCTCTCTCTCTCTCTCTCTCTCTCTCTCTCTCTCTCTCTCTGTCTCTGTCTCTGTCTCTCCCTCTCTCTCACTTCCCTATCCCCTCCTTTCTCTTCTCTGAGAGCTTATTACCCTCCAGGTGTGATAGAAGTTTATTCCCATGAGAAATTAAGCTAACCACTGTTCAGATTTTAATACCCTTTTAACACCTTCTCTCATCCTATCCCACTGCTTATATAGAATTATCCTTTTACTCCTTCATTTGCAATGTCATAGCACTTGATGCCTTCTCTTCTCATTGTAGTGATGCCCAAACCTGGCTGCCCATATGGATCAGTTAGAGATTTTTTTAAAGTATATCTTTTCTGGACACTCTCAGGAATTCAGACTCAGTTAGCCTAGGGTAATGTACTGCAGTGATCTTTATTTAAAAGCTTTGTGGGTAATCCTTTGATGTAGATTGCCACTTATCCCATGTGACCTTACATTATAATCATCATATTGGATAATGGACAGGCATTATAGCACCATGGCTATGAGCAAAAGCTCAAAAGCTGGGCAGCCTAGGTTCGAATCCTGCTCTAACACATAGGATATGTGTAATTTTGGGCAAGGTACGTGATCTCCTTGTGTCTGTTTCCCCAACTCTAAAGTGGGGACATCAGTACCTAAGGCATCAGATTGTGTGTGGACATTTTATCTTTGTCCTGTAATCAAATGTCAAATATCTAGTCCTACCTTAGTGACAGGTATCTTTCCAGACCAGTTTCCTGCATGTAGTACTCTATGAAAGCAGCAGTAGGGAAGTGACATTCAGAAATAACAGAGGAACTGCAGGAGAAGGAGGCCAGTAGCGTCAATTAAAAGGCCCGAAATCCATGCCCTAGTTGAGTCTCTTCAAAAGCAAGGCTCACTGGCAAAGAGAAGCCCCCAACTTGATGGTCCTATGACCTGCCTTCAAACGCTGAAGTCTGAGCTCTTCAAGGATCAGTTCTTAGCTGCCTTGCTGTTTACACAGACCTGATAATCAATGGGCATCAGAGATGTTGCCGATCAATGCACTTCACAACACTCTCATTGAACACTTATCTTGAAAATGCCCATGACAATCTACTACACAACCTAATTGAGAGAATGGATTAAATGTTTCCTTATCTCTTTACCTAAAAATTGCGAACAGAGAATGGAAATACTGTCTAAGGAATGCAATGTGCAGTCTCCCAGATCAGCTAGTTCAGGGGCATTCTGTGGTGTGTGTTGAAATGATTTCCTCTCATGCTTTGCTTTGTTAATTGAATATATGCATTGGTACCTGAATTAAGACATGTGAGATCAGTAGTGAGAAAGTCCAGCCTGGGCTTTGCATTCAGGAAAACTTGGGTTTGAACCCCAGCTAAGCTACTTCCTATGGTGGAATATAACTTCAACTATCAAATGAAGAGAGTAATAACTCTGCATTTTTTTTTTTTTTTTTTTTTTGGTGATTGTAAAAAGTAAAGGCTATATTGTTAATCAAGTACTTCCCATACTGACTGGCACTGAAGTGGAATTATAGCAGTATAATTAAGGAATTACAGCAGTAAATGCTCAAATAGTTACAGAATATCCAATAATAGCCTATCTGATCATGCTACTCCCCCATCCCTGTCCCCTGCTTTAAATCCATCTATGGCTTCCCATAGGATAAGGCTGCTGCAAATACTTGGCCTGGTAAACCCTTGGAATTATAGGTTTCATGCTACAGAATGCAAAGTTACCAAAATAAGCCAGAGCAGGCAAGTCTGCATGGTGAGGGCATTTCCATCTCTCCTCACCACCATCACAAGTTCACTCAGGCACTGGAAGCACATCACAAGTTCACCTGGGCTTGTGATGTGCTTCCAGGATCTGGTACCACACCCCAGTACACAGTCACACAGTCACACACTCACACACTCTCATACCTGTGCTCCTTAAAACCCCACCCACCTTTATGATCCATTTCAAACATCACCCGTTTCAGGACAGTTTCTTCTTCCACTGTGATCTCCCTCAATCAGCCCCCTAGAGTGCAACAATGCAACTGTCTAACTGAATATGTGGAATGTACCAGGCCCAAGGGCACAACAATAGGTAAGCAGGAAACAAAACATATGCAAGCTCAGTGGTTCTCTATTTCCCCTTCAGAGATTGTCCAGGCACTGTGTGTCGTGTGCCACCCCAGGGTCCTGCCATCCTGATGCTCCTAGGCCCACCAAACTCTTGCTCACCTCTGGGCCTTTGCTCATACTGCCTCCCTGCCCCAAACAATCAGCCCTGTCCCTGTGTCAGGCTAACTCCAAAGAAACCTTCAGAGTGCAGCTGTGATGGCATTTTCCCCAGGAGGTCTTCTGAGACTGAATGCCCTCCTTCCACACCTGGCCAAGTGAAGACCCTCTTTTGTGATCCCACAGCACCCCGGGGAGCCCCTCTCCTGGCACTGACCACACCATTCTGCAACTTCATTTTAGGTTGGATCTCTGGCTACAAAAGGCAAATCTGGAGAAAAGAAAGTCTGGAGGCCTGAAGACCAGTTATGCATAATTGGCAATGGCAGCAAAGGACAGAGGAGGACAGAATTTGGAGAATGTTAAGATTAGCATGCCTTTGACTTGAAACCTGGGCACAGGGAAAGGAACATTTCGTAAACAGATTCGAAGGGAAAATACTCAAGAGTTATGTAAGAAGACAGAGAACAAAGGTGAGAGGAAGGAACTCTAGGGGAGCCAAGGAATGAAAATGGGAACAAACCTTGAGGAGCCACCTCTCACATAAAGGGCCCTTCATAATATGCTTTTACCTAAATCTGCACAACAGCCTAGAGAAGTAAACATTATCGCCCCCTCCTTAGCAATGAGCCATCTTGCAGTTGCAAATATTAATGCAGCTAGAAGGTGGTAGATGGGCGTTGAACTTAACAAGCTGCCTCCCACGTAAGCGAGTCCACATTCACAGTAAAAGGAGTTTCCTTGGGGAGGGGGACAGAGGGGAGCAAAAAGGGGATGGATGTAATACAACAACAATAAAATTAAAAAAAAAAAAAAAAAAAGGAGTTTCCTGTTTTCCTCCAGAGAGTGAGGCAGATTTCTCAGCATTGACCAGCTAGGAAGTACCCGCACACAAGCCTATGTATCAAGGACTTCAAGCTTCAAGTTGAGCCCCTTCCCTTGTGCTGTGAATGCCTTAACAGATTCCCTGAGTATCAGATTCCAAAAGAACAAACCTGGAGGATTTTATCCTCCAAAACCCTAGTGTGGAGTTGAGACCATTCACAGCTGTTAAACAGGGTAACTCACTATCGGTCCCCCTGAGAGCACAACACCGTGACCCCAGGCTTGGGTGCATGTCAGTATCACCTGGCCCACATAGACCAGGTGAATCACGCTTCTGGAGGGGAGACCCATGTAATGGTATTGTAAGGATTCTATGTAAGTTTAAGGTACAATCAAATGGTTAGAATCACTGACCTAAATTGTCAGTGATATAATTGCTCCTCACTGAGCAAAATTCTCTAAAATACATATATACAATGCTTCTACAAAACGAACCCCAATTCTCAAGCCCAGGATTATTGTAGGAGAAGCAAATTCATGAAAACCTACATGCAGTGTCCAGCTGGCCACCGCTTTGCTGAAGTGCTGCCCCAATTCATCAGTGTGTATCCTGCTTATTTATCCTCACTTCTCTGGCAGATAAGGATTCGAGGGGTATGATAGAGTACACTGTAAAGCATTATTAATTTGCGGGCCAATAGATTTTCATGTGAATTGGGTTTTACACATTCCATTTTCTACTGAAACAATGGAACATTACATAGCTAATAATAGGGCACAGGCCTTGATTAAATACCCAATCCATAATTCAATAAAGAGGTTGTGCTGACATAATCAGCAAAGAGGGATCCTTATGAATATCCAAATAAGCCCAAACCTGAAATGCACGAGTCAGCATTCACCCCACAGGGGCACATTATTTGTAATGCATGCAAAACATTTTTCTTCCAGCGCCCAACTTCAAGAATTTTCTAATTAGCAAAGTTTTGTTAGTAAAAACACACTAGGTTCCAGATGAAGGCCTGCCAGGAGTCTTAGGGTGTTTTGCTGGGAAATTACTCTGTTTCAGTTACATAAGGAATAATATCTTTAGTTGAATAATAGACTGTTGGTTGAAGAGGTTGTGAAAATTCCTAGAAGATCAGCTCAAGGTTGCTTCATTTCCATTTTGAACCAGAGTGCCAAATTCTGATGGCTATAGTCACCTCCCCTGAAAAAATGTGATCTACTCCCATGATGTAAATTTACCACTTTCAAGTTATAGTAGAAAAACTTCACATTGCATATACAATTTAAAAACATGCACATACTTTAAATGCAGCACATACAATTTGTGATTTTTCAGACAAATTTGTTTGTTTTTTAAAGATACTGGGAATCTCAAAACTGGTTGGTTTGCTTTTTCCTTGGACCACTAGGAAGCTCAGAATCAAATCCATAGCCCACATTGTATAAACACCAGGACTTACTACATTATTTTACCTATAATTGATTTCCTTGTTTTCATAGCTCTCTAAAATTCCTTATAGTGTAGGCATCTCTATAAACCTCTCATGTCATCTTTCTAACAAGGTAGGGTTGAATGCATCACATTTTATGTACTAAGTGGCAAATGATTCTGAAAAATATATGTATACAATATGTAAATGTACTACGGACTCATGAAACAGGATACTGAAAACTGAGACTTTCCTAGGAAATCTGGGGCACATGTCCACTACTTGGACAATTCACCTCTCTGGAGGCAGACAATGCCCTCAGTAGTTGGCTAACTCTTCTTTTGACATCTCCAAGCCCAAGCTGGGAAACTGCTCACTAACTCTCACAAGGAACATTCCAGTAGCACATAAAACCATTGGGTTAATTTCTGAATAAAGTTTGGGTCATGGACTAGAAGTACAAAAACCTATTTGGAAATAAAAAGTTCTGCTCTATTATCCCAGGTACAAAATGTCCACTTCCAAAAAAATTAACCAAATATAATCAAATTGATTATATTTATATCCAAAGAAAGGTGGTCTCTAAGTCAGAGGGCACCTTGCTTCCTTGGGTTGAGAAGCATTCTTACATCATGTGAGAACACATGCTCTATAAAATCAATAGGGAAGTGGTAAGGAGTATTGGCAGGAAAATCAATAGAGGTAAATCTGAGAGCAAACCCTGAAAGGGGTGTTAGGAGAGGGAACATGCAGACCAACAAAGTGGTCAATGAATTCAAAGGACTGTTATTCAGAAACATTTTATAGAGGAGAAATCTTTTCATGGGTGCTTCTTGATATTATAAATGATGAATAGGCATGTATTGGGCATAGGCAAAGTAATTTCTCATGAACATGCTATTTAACTCAACTCAGGCAGTAGTTCCTGAGCATCTGTTACTTTTTGGGCACTTAGAAAGGGGCTGGAGAAACAGTGATACACAACACAGATATCTCATACTGACAGACCTATCAACAGTTCTAAGTGAATATGCAAAACTCCATGACAGAGAAAGTGATGTGAGAACACAGAGGAGTCACGGCTTAGGAGATCAGGAAGACTTTGCAAATGCATGTTTTTATCCTCACTTTACAGCAGACAAAACTAAAGCTAGAAACAAAATTACCTAGCCAAAATTACTTGCCTGGTAAGTGGTAGGCTGGGATTCTACCCAAAGCGTCTGCCTGGCTCTTCACCGAAATGGGGAAAAAGGAAGGGCCAGTTGGATATCTAATATCCATTCATTTTCCTGACTATTTTGTATCCATTAAGAAGTTTTAAACCACACAACTGATTCCAGCTGGTCTCTCAGCAATGATTAGATCCCTGCTTCCCATTGTGTATCAGTGAGAGAGAGAGAGAGAGAGAGAGAGAGAGAGAGAGAGAGATTCTCTTTAGATGCAACATCTCCATTCCGAGGCCCATGACAAACCAGGCAGGCTGGCCCTGTTTCCCACAAAGCCTTTCAGAAATGTGCCCTGTGCCATGCCTGAATCGGGTGCTGAGATCTCTCAGGCAAACTGTCTTACTGATAATCCACCTCACAATTCATTTAACTCATCCAATTAAATGTATGGACCACCCGTTAAGCTCTGAATTGGAAATTTCCATCCTGAGTAATCTTGATGTCTATGATCTGTAGGAGAAGATGGGGGTAGTGGTGGTTATAAAATTAATTTGGGGGAGGAAAAAATATGCCAGACTAATGAAAATTAGCAAGACCAGAATTTGACTCACAGCTAATGGAAGAGTGTTTCATAATGACCCAGAGAAAAGGCCCTAAGAGCTGTCATTTGAATATGATTACACCTCATTTATCTGATAGCATCAAGGAAGAGGGTGTATTGTGTGTGAATGCGTGTGTGCATGTGTGTACATGGGTGTGTAATCTGAGAAAGCCAAAGCCCCAGTGCTTTTATATCACACCTCCACTGCTTCGCCTTGTGACCTTCTGCTCTTCGGGTTTTCTTCAATTTTGTTTGTCTCATTACTCAAGACTGTTCCATTAACCAGTTTCTCAAGAAAGAGCCCTGTTGTGTAGGCCTAGACTTCACACTTTGCCTCACCCACCACGTTAACACATCTCCACTACTTCAATAAAAAGAGTTAACATGTACTTTGCTAAAATCAGTCATCTTTAGTACTTTTCTCACTTCATCTTCTTAACGATTGCCACATGGATAGTTATTTATTTTCCCTTGGTTTAAAAATCAGCAAGTGAAGTTAAAACAGTTAAGTAACTTGCCCATGGTGTTACAGCTCAGGGGAGGGGGGAGATTCAGGGGCCAGAAATGCAATCAGGTCTGTTGGCCTCCACTTGGCCGCCTCACTCCCCTGCCCTAATCAGAGCCTTGTTACCTCTTGCCTGGGTAATGGCAGTCAGCCCCCCTCATGAATCTTCTTATCCCCTCCTCTGCCTTTTGCCTTCTACTTTTTTTTTACCATAAGAATGTTGAGGCTGATGTCACAGGAGCATCATCCTCCAAGTGATTTGACCACAAGACATCACAGTTGACATTTGAGAAATCATATAGAGGCAGTCTTTTATCAACATTTATCAGAGAAAAAGCAAGAACATGGTTTCCTTTCAATCAAAGTGCTGAAATCCAGGTCTCACAGATCTCGCTTTACCCCAGGGGATGCAGCAACCTAGTTATCTACTCAAATTATTCTGACCTTCCAAGGTCGGGTCCTGTTAGCCCTTTCTAATCCAAAAATAATTAGTGGATAACAGACCCTGAGTTGTTGAGATGATTATTTGTAAGCAATCTCTTGTCTGGAGCAAATGGTTTTGCAGGAATTGCTAACCCTAATAGATTCTCCCGAGCACTTGCCACCTGCTTTCCTGAGCCTCTTGTCATCTCTGACAGTAAAAGGGCAGGCAGGTCACAATGCTGATCCTGGAGATACAAGGTTGCCGCTCCATTGTCACTGATGAGGGGAGTTTGGCCCATCCACCCACCATCTGGAGAGGAGACTGGATGGATGGGCACAGGCATTCTGGGGAGGCAAACAGGAGATCAAGTAGAGAGACAAAGTGGTTTGTCCAAAACTGGGATACGCAGCCAGCTCTCAGAAGCGTTTCAACATTTGTTGGCAGAGAATAACAAAGGGATAAAAATAAACTAAATAAAGCCACCTAAAGCATCCTGCACTGCCTGAGGGATCCTACGGGATGCCCTGGCGTGTATAGCAGCGATGCCAGGACTGCACAGGGGCAGGGTAGGAGCCCAGAGGTACAATGTTCAAATCAATGCGTGTACCTGCTCAAATCTGCAAACAAGAGCAGACCCCAAAAGAATGGTCACTTGAGATGAGCAGTTCTCAAAGTTGAGTGCACATTAAAATCACCTGGAGGGCACGACCCCCTGAGTCCATCCCCAGAGTTCCCGTCCAGCAGGCCTGGGATGAGTGCCTGAGATGTGCATTTCTAACCAGTAGCCAGGTAACGTTGATATGCTGGCTCAGAAGCCACACTTTGAGACCCATTTCTTCAGAGACAAGAAGGAAAAAACAATTAGGGAAGAGTTAGTTTTAGCTGCAACCACTCTGCAAACTTCTTCCCAGTCCAGAAGAATGGCCACACTCAATCTTCCTAATAATCATGAAAGCTGGCTCAGTAAACCACATTTTATGGATAAGGAAACTGAGGCATCCCAAGATGTAGTGACCTGATCAGGGTCCCACAGCTAGAAAGAAGCAGAGCTAGGGTCAGTATCCAGATCTTCAAGAGCTTAAAACTTCTCTATTTGTTAAAAAAAAAAAAAAAAAAAGCTCCAGCTCTGGGTGAATCTCAGAAAGACCCATTAGTTCCTGAAACTACTCTGTCGTCCCTAAAATGCCTATTCAAAACTGTCCTTCAATAGGCAACAATTGAACCCACCTCTACAGTTTTTATTGCCCAAGTCCAACACACATGAGATGAAATGTGCAGAGGAATGGAGACCCACCACTCAGGGATCATCCCAAAGGAAGAGGACAGGGACGCAGAACCACAGGCCATTCAAAGTTGGACTCTCTGCTGGGGGTCTCTAGGGGTCCCTTAGCCACAGAGGGCCCCCAGTGATTTAATTGTCCAAGTGAAGATTTGGGGATCCTTCAGACTTACAAGTTCTTTTGGTATAAGGGACTATGCGTTTGATCAAAAGACTTCAGATATGGAGGTAAATATATACTTATTTTCCAGAGGTCAATGGGCAAGTCCCTTAATTTGCTTGAGTTTTAGCTACTTCATCTGCAAAATGGAACTATTTTGGCAGCTATACTATCTCACAGGCCTTGTGAGAGCATGAAGTGGAATAATTCCACAATATATATATTTGATGAGTTATTAGCTGCCATAACAATGAACAGTAATAGGAATCAGGAGTATGGTAACTTCAGGCTAATAAGAAAGAAAAAAGAAAGCCCTGGCTGGTAGCACAGTGGATAGGGTGCTGGCCTACGAACCCAAAGGTCACTGGTTCGATTCCCCAGCCAGGGCACATAACTAGGTTGCAAGCCAGGTCTCCAGACAGGTCTGTAGCTGGAGGCAGGTGAAGGGCAACCATACATTGATGTCTCTCTTTCTCTCTGCCTCTCTCCCTATCCTCTCTCTAAAAATAATAAATGAAAAAAAAAATCTTAAAAAAAAAAAAAAAGAAAGAAAAAAGAAACACTTGAAAAACAGTGTTTTCCACTGAAACTCTGGCTTTTCTACTACAGGGTTTTGTATTTTATCAAAAGCCATCAGCTTTCGGGCCATGGTTTTCCCATCTGAGATATGGAAATGCTGGCACCTGCATGGTGCAATGATCTACCTTTTTGTACTGTGGCAAACTTCCGGGTCTTAGGATGTGTAAAGAATGCTTGAGTGGGTTTCAAGACTTAGAGCAAATCAGCAATAATTACGAACCCATCACTATACCATCTATACAGGATTTCAGTGTTCATTAGTCACAGTTACCACTGTCCTGTTGCCTGAGGACTGCCCTGACTGTGCCCTGTTAGACACTTCTGAGGTAAAGCTCTAAGACTCATGTCCTTCTTGTTGATGGTATAGCCTCATCCTTCTCTTCTTCTCTGTTGTTTATGGAAAGTTCAATGGTGCTTTACAGGCACCATTCAATGGGCTCCACTAAAAGTTTTGTGCCACAGACACCCCCAAAACCATGGTGGAAAATTAATTTTTCATCTTGATCAAAATATTGGAGCACACATCTGAAAAGCTGAGAGTATGCCTTGGTGCCTGGACCTCTGGTGTGGCGCAGGGGGACAGGATACTGGTCCTCATGGGATAGTGATTCTGCCTTAGGCCACTGAGCCCCAACTCCCTAATCAGTGGATGCTGATCCCTAACCCTGCCATCTCCCAGGGTTGTGGTGAGAATCAAAATATAAGATGGAAGCTGAACAGAAAGCCATCCCGTAATAACAGGCAGCACTGCAAGAGCTAAAGCAGACGATGCTCTTCATGTCATACCAGCAGGGCTGCATGGTGGCTAAGAGCGCAGTGCTTAGAATATAGCACTGCATCTACCTATGTGGCTTCAAACCCTAGCTCTTCCACATACTAGATGTGCCTTTGAGTAAGTGTTTTAATCTCTCTAGACCTAGGGTTGCTCATGGAAGAGAATTAGGCTAAAACACCAAGTACTGTGCCCAGCACAGAGGAAGGGCTCAAAAAGGAGGAGCTACTCTTACTGTCATTAGCAGCATCTTCCTCATTATGCTTTGGCCACTTCTCTTTCTCATTACCGCCCTGCTGTTCCATGTTCTCCACCTGCACTGTGCAGTGCTCTTGTGGGTGCTTCCTAGCCCTCCTCCATGGAGGGACACAGTAGCGTCAGTGCTGGACAGGTGGGGCAGGTTAGCCCACTCTTGGTAAGACCCTTACCATTCCATTGTCGTGTATAGTTTTGGAACCAACTTTTTTTTCTGTATGGACTTGAGAAGGACATCTGAATTTCCTCTTTGGAATAATTTTTTAATTAATTAAAAATTAATTAAAATCAAATTATTTTGATTGAGAATCACCAACATGGGTGTAGAGAAGTGCATGGTTGCTTAAGCCAGACCCTGATTCCAATCCTGTGTCCAGCAGACATTAATGAGATGACTTTGGGCAAGTTACCTAACCTCTCTGCATCTGTCTTCTCATCTGCAAAATGAGTGTAATAGTAATTTTGAGTTCAAAGGGTTGCCGTGAGGGTTAAATGAGTTGTTTCATGTAAAGTGCCTAGAACTGCCCCTGACACATTCAGTAAATGCTGGATGTTTTATTACTGGATGCTTTTCCTGATGCCTCAAAGATAAGACAAGTGATAAAAGGAAAGGCTTTGATGACTGATGAAACAGCAAAGAGAAATCAATCCTGCTCTGTGATGGCCTGAGAGGGCTCTTCCTTTAACATTCTATGTCAGTTTGGAGAAGCCCCTTTCCCTCTTTGAGTCTTTGTTAAGAAAAAAATATCCATTAACACTTTAGGTGTATACAGTTCTTCCCTCTTATGCAGCCAGCCCCCTGAGACCATCTCCAAGTCTCAGAGCCAAATCCGCATTCTTGAACCATCTGAAACACACTGGCCTGTGTGGTAGCAACAACTGGGAACCATGCTGAGAACCCAAATCAACAGGGAAATTGGGGGGGCGGGGCATATGTCCAGGCAGCCATCAGGAACCCATGGCACACAGCCACACCCATGCTGTCCCTAGTAATTACCACCTAGGATGCAACCATCATAGTATCATCTGTGTGCTTGTTTGTACCTGTGATACTTAGTAATACCAGATCTTTGGTCTTATGGTAATGAATAGAAAAATAGCTGATGAATAAAGACACCTTTCCATGTTCTGCCTCCAATGGGATATGGGGACATAACACACACTCGCCTGATTTGGGCTTCCCTATCAATCAGAATCAGTGTCACTCCTATTGACAAAGCACACAAACCCTTCACCTACCCATCATTTAGTCTTCAAAGACTTACTGAATCTAGCAGAAGCCAGGAAATAATCTACAGGGTCAAAGCAGCGACATAAGGTTCAACATGATGGCCTAGCCTCTTTTTCTTGTTCTCACCATGAAGACACTCAACATAGGGTATCTGTTGATGCTAACAGGTTGTCTGTTTAATACCCATGGAGGCTTTTCTGCTTCCTTCAAAGTGCATTATTAAGGAACCACAGCACATTAACAGAAATAAAGAGACCTACTGTACATTGAGCATTTCATGTGTGCAACACTGAGCACTCAAATGCACTCATTTATTTCTCTTAAGAACTTGTTGGCCTTCTACCATCATATTCCCATTTTACAGGGAGGAAGCTAAGGTGGAAGGCAGATAAGTAGCTTGTGCAAGTTTCAACTGCTGCAGCCAGAGATTAAACCAGTTATAAATGCAGAGTTGGGTTTGTCACCAGAGCCTGGACTACCTCCATTTGCCACTAGACAGATGGAAAGAACAATGTGGGACTCTGTGCAACCAGCCTCATTTTTCCCGACCTAGAAATGGCAATATCATAAATATAGGGCTATGGTAAGGACAGAAAGAGGTATATGCATGGAGTCCACATGAGTAGCACACACAGTTAGTAGCTAGGAATAGTCCAAGTGCATAGCTTTGTAGGTGGGCAAGGCAGCTTCATATATCTCTTTAAAGGATAATCAAGGCCCTGGCTGGTGGCCCAGTGGATAGGTGCTGACCTGTGAACCCAAAGGTTGCTGGTTCAATTCCTAGCCAGGGCACATAACCAGGCTACAAGCCAGGTCTCCAGCCAGGTCTGTAGCTGGAGGCAGGTGAAAGGCAACCATACACTGATGTTTCTCTCTCTTTCTCCCTTCCTCCCTGCCCTTCTCTTTAAAGATAATGAATAAAATCTTTTTAAAAAAGGATAATCATGCCAAGTCAAATAAGCCAGACCCCTACTTCCTCAAAGAATACATGTATATAAATTCAAAGATGTAAAATTGTAGAAAATGAAAGCTAATCTATGGGGAGAGAAAGCAGATGACTGAGGATGGAAAGTAGGAGGAAAGGGCAGGAGAGAGAAAGGATAAGGACATTTCGGAAGTGACAGATATTCCGTTCCCTTGATTGTGGTCATGGTTTCACAGGCTAATACGTGTCAGAATGGATCTAAGTGTACATTTTAAACATGTGCATTTTGTTATATATTAATTATATCCCCCATAAAGCTGTTTTAAAAGCATTTCTGGCACATGGGTGCATACCCTCTGTTTAAGGAGGGGTGGTATTGTGTACCCCAGGTCAGGCCTGGCCTCTTGGCCAGGGCTCCACACCACAGCTGGAGCTGAGGGTGCTCAGCTCATGTCTTGGCAAAGCTCTTTTCTTTCTTAGCCTGTCATGTGGCAGCAGAGATGACCAGGGACAGTAGGAGGCGGGTGGGTGCTTTGGCAAGCTCCAAAGCTTAGCAAACATTCTTTGATCATTTGATGAGATCTTGGACAACATAATGAGGAGAAGCTTTTGTTAATGAAGGGCTTTAATAATTTTTAGGTTAGCCCAACACTGATCCAGACAATTGTATTTAATTAAGGTAATTTTGGTCACTTAAATTATTGGACATCTCTCAACAGGGTTGACCAGGCTAAGTGGCAATGGAAATTCCAGATTATTATAGTCGCTACAACAAAGGGCATCATTCAAATAAATCAGAAATTAAAAATACTTCTGACTTGTAGGTATTCACTTGCAAGTAAGTGAAGAATCAATAATGTCTATTAAAGTTCTTTTTGCTTGGACAAAACTTAGCCTTCAGGTAGCCTGAGAATTCACTTTTATTTCTTACGTGAAAGCAGGGAGCAATCATACATGCTGATAACTGATATTGATAATAAGAGACACTGATATTTATCGAGGAATTTGCCACATGCCAGGCACTTCAGAAGCATTGCATGGGTATTGGCTCATGTGATCCACACAACAGATCTATTACATAGCCTGATACCATTAACCCCATTTTAGAGATGAGAGTATAGAGGCACAAAAATGTTCAGTAACTTGATTGAAGCTACACAGCAAGAAGCAGCATTTTAACTATTAACAATAATAGCTACTGTTTCTTTAGCACTTACTGTATGCTAGCGCTTTGCCTGGCATTTTATGTATTTATTTTTAAAAGCTGATGTTAAAATCACAACCAGAACTAGGTCTAATTATCCCCATTTTATAGATGTGGAAGCTGAAGCACCAACATGTTAAGTAATTGGTTCAAGATCTCACACTATTGTAAGTAAAGCTAGATTTTAGAACCAGATTCACCTAATTCCAAGTCCACCAACTACTTATTAGAGCACATGGTTTTAAGTCCCCTTTGAATATATTCCTCTTCTCAAGTCAGGGTGGTGCATTTCTTAAATTGGAGAGACAGACACACAGACACTGAAGGAACAAAATACCACTTTAACAAAGAGGAGAAAACACCTGTTTAACTTCACTTGGATAATTTAGAGCCAGTTATTTCTAAAACCCAGCGAATGTAACCTTACACGTAGAAAATGCTTTGGGAAGCAATAAAATGAATTAAATTAAACTATGGTTTGAAGGTGATGATTTAGCAAACTGTGGTGGTGTAAGTAAAAATGAAATAGAAGATCTCTTTGCATTTTATCTCCCCAAAGAGTATCTCATAAGAAACATCCTTTGCACATAAAGTAATGAGAATATAGCACTTATAATAAACATAAACTACAGTAAATGAAAACTTGCTTTTCCTATAAACTCTCTCTGCCAAACCTACACCAATCAGGTGGAAGGTTTTTAAATAGGAGCTGGAAGAAATGAAAAGAGATGCAAGCAACTTCTTACAGGTTTGGGTTAATTTACATATATCCTTCCCTGCCTTGTATCTAGTCTACTAAATGCTAAACATCTACTAAACCATGTAAACCTGTAACCATGTTACAGGGTAAGGAATGTACAGTCAGAGGACTGACGCCGCCCCTAAGAAATTCACAGTCTAGCGGGGAAGGCGGACAGGGTCCTAAGGCAAGATAATTAAACAAAGTGCAATCGTCTCTCAAAACCTTCCTACTCTAGAACTGTATGTTTAGAGATGCATTTCCCATTACTTTCACTATATACTAGGAACATAAGCTTCCTTCAGTCCCCCAAGTACCCTAACCTCTTTTATCTTTTCATGCTCTCTTCTTCTCCTTGGAATGCACTCCTTTCATCCATATTCTAGCTGTGCAAACACACTTGCGCGCGCACACACACACACACACACGGAACATTGACTTTCCATGGGAGGGTGAATGAAGGCTTTCCAGAGGAACTGACATGTGAGCTGGAATCTGATGGAGGAGGTATTTCAAAGTAGAGAGAGAAGAAAGGCTATGGTGAGGCAGAAGATCCCGGAGGTGGAGGCATTGAACTATGAACAAGCAGGGCATGTTAGGAGGACGAAGGGAAGCATGGGGTGCTGGAGTGTGTGGGGTGCAGAATAACACAAGGAGTATCCAGGAAGACCCAGTTCCCAAGGGTCTGCCTGTCAGGTGAGTACCTTGCAATGGGTTGTGTGCATAGGAGTCCCCAGAAGGGGATAGGCGTTGGTCTTATGAACGTGTGTTTTAGACGAGAAAGCCTCTGGCAGCTGTGTGGAGGAGAGACAACTATCCAGACAGGGAAAAGGCTAGGGGAAGAGAAAGACTGTCTAAGATGACACTTAGGACTGGCACCTGGACTGGAAACCACTAGAGAACCTGAATCTCCATCCAACTCCGTAGGAAGAGGCCCTGGGTAGCTTCCTGGTTACCTTGTTAAGAAGTCCTTCCTGAAATACTCAACAGAAGAATGGGGCTCCTGCAGCTTTTACTAACTTTTCTTGGCCAAGTAAGAATTCTAACTACCAGTATTTTTTAAAAGGCAGATTAACTAATGGATACCTTGTAAAAGATCTACATAGGGTGCTTCAGCAAGGAACAGAGCAGCAGAAACTGCCTTGTGCAGCCAGCATAGGCCATGCAAGGATTACTCCAGAGAGATGTGCCAATACCCAGAGAGAAGCGGACGCTTTGTCACCTTCACTTAAAAGCTTAGAGGGAAGCAATGGCCAGCTTGCTTTCTGATGGCCCAGAGGCCATCACCATGTGCATCTTGCAGGGGAGAGGAAACTGCAGCCATGACAGTTGTGAGTAAGCAGGAGGATCATGGGCTTGCATGGATCATTTCTTCCATGTCTCCTTGTTACAAGAACAATTCTGACTATAGTGAAGTCATGGTTCATTGGCAGGGCCCCTGTGGATGTTTGGGGAATCAAACTATTCAGCAATGTAAAAAAAGAGGAAGCACAGGGAGATGGGGTTTGGACTCAGAAGTATGAGGCCTAATTGTAGCTCTATGACCTTGAGTCAAAGAGTCTCATGCCTCCAAGCCCACGTTTCCTTGCCTATCAGATGCGGAGAATGGACAGTCTTCCACAGCATGGTTTTAAGGAATAAGTGACATAAATGCACATGAAAAGGGTCTAGAGACCAGTACTAAGTGATAAAGCACTAATAAGTGATAGCATATTCAGGAATCCAAATGAGGCCAAGAGGCCAGGTATAGTTCACTCAAGACACCTTGGTTGGAGTCCAGGTTCTAAGAGGAATGTGGTCAGGAGAGACTCCAGGGCTCATGAGGGGAAAAGACACAGAGGATTCAGGGCAAGTCCACTATTCTGAAAGTCTTCAAGAGAGGGAAAGAGAGATGAGGCAAACACAATTATGATTTTCCCTTTAACAGATATGTTAGCTTACATGTTTGAAGAAACATGTATTATGCACATAGTAATGTACTGAAATCAACTCCAACATCATAGAACTATCCAGACTAAAATTTCTCTCAAAAAGCTCCCAGCAGATATTATCCCGGTGCAAGCACCACGCGGCACGAAGGGAAGGAAGAGAGGGTGTTAGCTTGGAGAGGGGGAACTCAAGGCTAACTTCCTAAAGGAGGTGAGGTCAGTATTGAATTTCATCACCTGAGCAGGAGTCTGTAAGGCTGGGGAGGCCAGAGGGAAGGGAAGGCAGAATAAAGGCTTGGTGGGGGGTGCACACTGAGGTCAGGATGGATGCTAGGAATTGGGCATGGCAGGCAATGAGGCAGGGGTGAGATTCAGCAGCATTTTCCTGTAGGATATAAGCAGCAAGTGAGAGGGTTTCAAGCAGAGGAAGAATGGGATTGCTTCAATCCCCCACGGAGAAGCGTAACAAGTGGGAACCAGGAGAAAAGCCCTGGTTTTGTGTCTAGCTTGCCTATCAATCCCTGTATTACTTACCTAGCTGATCTTCAAAGTGATCAAAGTCTAAAGACTGAAAAAAACAGGTGAGCACAAACTAAAATAGATCTAAAAGTCCTGAGTCAAACAGACCATCACTTTATTTCCTGAGCCACAATCTTGGGCTCTAGTCCTGCCTCTGCCATTGGCAAGCTATGTAACCATGGCAGGTCACCCAAGCTCATGGAACCTGTGAGCACAGCTGTAACATATGGGCAGGGGACCAAGCAGTCTTGGTCTCTGGCTAATCATCACTGTCAACGTTACAATTCTCAGAGGACTATGTGAATCAATACTCCATTTAATCAAACTCTTATTTCAAATTAGATCATCAGAATAACTAAGCCAGGAAATCTACCTCTTTCTGAGTACTATCCCCTAGCACATAGGAAATTATTGGTGCCTAGGCTCCTATCTTTCCTTTACTTCTTTGGCCCTGTCACAGTTGTAGTTAGTTCTGCTGCACTCTGGCCTGAGGTCAACTGTTACCATCAAATAGTGTGTTTAAGCTATTAGAAAGCATTCATTCAGCATATATTTATTGAATGCATACTGTGTGCCAGGCCCTGTCCTAGGCACAGTGGGTAAAAATCAACATGGTCTCAGCACACATGTAATATGCAATTTAGTCTGTTGATGGGGAAGGGAGGTGGTAACTTATGATTCCTCTCACAAGGAAATAAAATGCTAATCTTGGTGTTATGTGTTATATGGAGGTGCTTTGTGGTCTGGAGGCAGAGTGCATTGGGTTCAAATCTGAGTCTGATGATTTTCTCGAGGTCACACAGATAAACAAAGAAAGGGCTGGGTCTTAAACCAGAAGCCTTTGCTTCTTCTGCAAAGCCATTGAAAAAAAATCACAAAGACACACTCTTGCCATCACATTTCTGTACCTTTGTCAATGAAATTCCTCTCCTGCTTGGTGCACAGTAGGCATTCTTGGCAGGCATAAGTAATCATCCACTCATTCATCATTAGTCAAACAACATTCACTATGTGCCAATCATGCTCTCTAGGACCTTAGATATGTGAATGTATCTACAATCTTTGCTGAATAACATTATCCAACAACTCCCAAATCCTTCCTAAAAGCTAGTCCATTTAGACCCAGTATACACAATGAGAGTTTTCTGAATTCTACCTGCAGGACTAAGCCAGATTGGAACCCTTTCAGTGCTTCTTTTGTATGTTGATCATAACCACCCACATCCCATGTGTTCTGGCTCCTGAGTACATCTCCAGAATAGCTCTTTATATTTCTTCAAAATGGTAGCCTTCTTGTGGCACCTCAAGAGCTCACAGCTGTGACTTTCTGTGTGGTCTTCTCACAAACCCTTTCCCAGAATACCCTCCGTCCTCTACTTGTTCCTACTCTTCACCAACTGATTCCTAGTCACTCTTTGGGTCTTACCTTAAATGTTACCTCCCTGAGAAAGTCCACTTTCCTGGACTTGACTATGTTAAGGTCCTCTCACAGATGCTCTGATAGTGCACCATATGTTTCAAGATTCATGCAAAAAATGCATGCCAGGACTGTTGTGTGAACTAGGATTTCAGCATGAACAAAATAGACAAAACTCCCTGCCCTCATGGAAACTTCCTTTCTAGAGGAACGTGGCATATCCTCCCAGAACTCTTACCACAAGAGTAATTATTGTAATTATTTTGTGATTGCAATAACATTTTAATAATAATAGAGTATTTCTGTAATTAATTATTTGAATGATCATTAGCTGGCTGCCTTTCATACTCAATTAGAAGATTTACAAGAATAGAGGAGTGTCTTTGTGAGCACTACTAAATCTGCAGAGCATAGCACAGAACCCGAGACCTGGCAGGTGCCCAGTGAGTTCAGAAGAACGCATGAATGAGTGAATGGATGAATACAGTTGAAATGTCCAAAGTGTCCTATACAGACTGATTTTAAAAATAAGTTAAGGAAAAGGAAGGTGTTTAAGCATGCTGCCACTGTCTTGAATTCAAGTCATCTGCCATCTTTATGGATTCCCTTCAATCTCTGCTGTGTGGTTCTCATATTTCTGCCAAGCAGAGGTACTTCAGAACAAGCCACAAGGTAGTAATTATCTCCCCCAATGTGCCTATAAATAGTTTTAGGCAGCCCTCCACCCCATCCTTATTTCATTACTGGGTTTCTGTGCTGAATTTGAGAGGCAGAATTTTTTTTTTTTTAAGTGTTGGCAATTTGGAGGCTATAGCTGGCTCATTGAGACTGGGCTTGCAGGTGCGAAAAAATACATTTTGCATATGCACAAAAAAATACAGGGGGGTCAGGCTAAATCCTTTGAAAATGTGGTCTTACATCTTTTTATTTTATTTTCCTGAATGTTGGATGAGGATGGATTTCTGTTGATGTACAAGTCAAATCGTGTGATTCCCCTACTTTTGTAGGTTAAGAGGGACACTATGCTTTCAGGATGAAGTCCATTGTCCAGGGTCACCATATCTGAATTTAACCCCTTCACAGCAGGCCTTCTATCTTCATTTTATGCTTCTAGTAATAAACATACATGCACAGTCCTTGCTTACAAAGATCTTCCAGTAGGACATGGGAAGACAATCAACTCAAGCACAAGTCCCAAAATAGAGACTCCTGATGGAAAGGGAACTTAAATAGACTGCTATTAGTTGAGATCTGAGCAGGTGAATGAAATTTGGAAGAGTGGGTTGAGGTCGAAATGCAGAGGTGCGTTCAGGCACAGGAAACAGTGGGTACAAAGGAACATGAGGAAGAGCATCACCCGCTGCCCCAACCATAGCCGCACAGAATTATTGCCCCACAATTTCCCACGTCTCCAAGTGTTGGACAATCTAACAGAAAGATCCCCTCATTCTTTGTCCACTAGCTAAACTCTTATTAATTCTTCAAATTCCATATAATTTATCATTTCCCTCTCTGTTTCTGCACTAATCTTTACTTGTATATCTATCTCTTTGTAGTAAAATAGGGTCCCTGAGAGCAAAAAATTTAAGTGTGGGGCTTGATGCAGAAGTGTGTGTATAAGCTGAGTTTGGACTCGCTGCCTGAGGCAGGAAGGATGTCCTGGTGTGGTGGGAATCAGTTGCCTAAGAGAATGGCTGCCACCATGCTGCCCATGTTGCTCCCCAAAATGCAGGTGAGTGGTAGTGACAGAGAGAAGACCCACCAGGTCAGCCTTTAAGTGAAACTGACCAAGAACAAATTGACCAGTGGGGATCCCTGTACAATCTCTACCTGGCAACTGAGACAGTCTCATGAGTGATTCATCGATGGCAAGCTTATTGCATTCTATGGTCTTTGCATTGAACTGCACTGTCTCCATTTCAACCCAAGCCCATAGTTGTGCATTTTTCACCTTCTATGTCTCTCAATAGCTATTTCCTTAAAGGACATTACACCACCTGTTCCAGGTTTGGGAAACAGAGGCCTTGCTAAATTGGGCTCCACCTCTTCTTAGGGCAGTGCTTTTAAGAAGATACCAGCAATTTTTTTTTTTTTCTTCAAATTAAATAGTACCTGGAAATCAAAAAATCTAAAAATAGTTCTTTTGAAATGGGAATGGTGAACACTAGGTGACATTTTCTCATTGCTCCCTCTTGACCTAAGGTACTCTTGAGGTACTTCCACAGACCTAAGGTTCCACAGAACAAGACATGAAATCATTGGTCTAGAAAAGTGCAAAGTGTTGGGATCTGCAGGACCTAGCAAGTTAGCCCTCTATCCAGATCTGAAACATTAAGGGGAAAGACAGATGTACATTTACAGTCACTGAAGTTTGACCTGTGGCTTGGGCACTTATTTAATAACATAGCCTTAGGGAAGTCATCTTAGCTTCCTAAAGCCTCAGCTTCCCACTAAGTATGGTGAGGATCATAATAGAGACTTTGCTGGAATTGCCTTGAGGATTAGATAACATATATATAAAATAGTTCGTATAATAGGCAAGCAACAAATATAAGCTGAATTAGCATTTATGATTAAGTCTGATGGACTATTCATTTATCATTGCCATTTACAATTACAAAAGCATTCTTTCACCCACTGTGATCAGATCTATGCCTAGAAGGCTATGAAAAATGGCAATAATTCTTCAACACCCACCCCTATTAAAATACAAATGGCAATGGTAATTTTAAAGAGCTTCCATCACAAAAACAATTTTAAATATGTTGAAACAATTTCTCACATGAGCCTCTCACCTTTGGAAAATAAGGCTGCTTTTCAAGAAATTAAAGCCCACCCATTTTGGGGTGTTAATGGAATTTCAGAGAAAGGGGCTCCTTTCTGAAGGCATTGGAATCCTTCGTGTATTTGCGTATTATTGCAGTGTTCCTCAGTTATTATAAAGTACCAGGGGAAAACTCACCTGCACTAAACACAAAGGAGCATTGTGAGAACATCTAATGATAGACAGTGTCCCAATGAGCCCTGGAAACCAAAATCTCCCACAAAATTGGGTTTCCCAGCAAGTCCTACCTCAATAATGAATGGCTGGCTCAGCCTAATGTCACTCATTATTCTTTCCAATGAATATTTATTGTGTACCTTCAATGGGCTCAGCATTGAGCACAGAGCAGTGAACAGAAGAGGCAGGTCTCCGACCCTCTCTGAGCTTCATTCAGGGGCAAGCAGGGGATGGGGTACCAAAGTTCTCACCCTCAGAGCCCCAAAGGTCAGTCTTCTGATAGAGAAATCAGCAGCTTTTCTGACCTAGAAATAGAACTAATAGTAACTAATCATCAACCATGTGTCTGAGACTGCAGGAGGCATTAATATGTGATCTAGCTTAATTGTCATCACCACCAAGAAGAATTCTCTTGTCTTACAGATGAGAAAGCCATGTCTCAAAAACGCAAGGTTCCTTGCTCAGGGTCACACTATTAAGTAGCCTATCTGAAATTGCCTGATCTCCAAGTGGATGCCTTTTCACAACAACTTGCATCTGCAGCACACTAGCTTCCCAAACCTAATTTCATTAATATGTACAACGTCTCCAAGTACATTCAAACAGTGCGGACCAAATGGCTGCTGCAAAGAGCAATTATTGGATCTACATTTAGAAACCACATGCCGTTATTGGCTCTTCTCTGTCTCTCTCTTTCTTTTAATGCTCTCTCCAATACCAATTCACTTTATTCTTTTCAGTGAGCATTTATCCAATTTCAAGTCAATGAAAAATAATGTACATTTTCTAACAAGTCTACATTAAGCACTGCAAAAGTGCTTATGTGCTCTTTAGTGCTGATGGTACTGAAGCAGGGAATGTATTTGAATATGTCGTTAATTGAAGTCCAAAGGGGTTAGGAGGAAGCTGGCTTTGTTCTGTACTTTAGGTAACTAAGAGTTTGTCAGAAAGGCTTTGGGGGAGAAGGGAGGGAGAGGCAAGGAGGGAGGAGGAGGCTGAAGGAAAGGAAGGGAAGCTTAGCAGATGCAACTAGAGACTAAGTAAGCTTCAGGAGATGATTTCTTTCATCAAACACCCTCCTCCCCAACCTGGATGGTGAAATGACACCTCCTTCTACTAGACAGCACTGAACTTGGCAGTCAAAGGATGGAGATTCTATGTCCACCTCCACCAAGTCCTCACTCCAACGGCCTCATTGGTAATGGTAAGATCGGTCAATATGGGAACAATCTAAGGTTCTACCAAAACAAACAAGCAAACAAACAAACATATAAATAAATGGCAAAGGCTTCAACACCAAGGGGTTTATTTTTACCTCTCTTTTGAGTTAAAAATCTCAGGATCCATGCATCTCCTCCCACAAGTTAGTCACTTCCGATCTGTTTTCCCTCTTAGTAGACAAATTAGTACCAAGCTGTGTGGCTCACAGTTCTTAATTTCCTGAAAAAATGGCGTTGAGGCTCAGCTCTGAATGTCACAGTTTCTCTTGTTTCTAAAGCCACATGTGACTGTCCACAACCCTCCTTTTGGTTCTTCTGCTGGCTTGTGACTACTGATCAGAACCAAACCCCAAGCAAAGAGATCTATCCATACCCAGTATATAGAAACAATAACACATGGGTGTTTTGACTCCAGAAGACCTGGATTTAAATTAAACTCTCTTTCAGCCTATGAGTCTTATGTGTCAGGTACGGCATTGTAACAAACAAGCTTTGCATCTGATGTTGGACACATGCTGAACATGCTAAAGTAGCCACACTTATTTTTATTACTAATGAAGGCCATCTGCTCCAGACATAGAAATACAGATGATAAAGCTCTGAACTCTTCAGTTTATGAGTTGCCCTCAAAGGAGAAGCAGAAAAAACCTTTAAAACACAATTTAAATAATTAATTTATAGCCTCTTTCTTTCCAAATAGAGCTTAACCTGCTTTTGCTAGATATTTATCACCTCTGGAAGGCTTCCAGGCGTGGGGTAGAGAATGTATTTATATCTTAAAAGGCTTGGTTCTTAAAAATTTAATAAAGCCACAGTTCAAAACAAGTTGATGGCTGATTTGTCAGGTCACGTGAAAAGTGTCTACAGTTAAAGACCTTAAAATAGTCACATGACCTTTTTGGGACCCTAGCTGGAAAAATGCTCCTTGCCTTATTTTGAATTTACCTAAAGCCAGACCTGAAATAAGGATTCCAGAGCAATTAACTGACTTAAGAGATGCAAAAAACACTATTAAAGGAATGGGGATGTAAAACATGGGATAAAAGGCAGCCAAGAAGAGGTATGTTCTTAGACCAGAGGCCAGGAAGTTTAAGAAAGTGTAGTAAAACACACAACTTTAGCTATCCCACCTAGAGGGTGAAAAAGCTGATGGAGTATTTAGACACTAACTCCTAGGTAAGGGCTGTTCCTCAGGGAAGTCAACAGTGATGATGAGCGGAATGGCCTTTCTACAGTTCCAGAAAAAATCAGCACTGAAATGCAGTGATGGGCAGTGGGCACTGGAACGGCAGAGACCAAGGGATATGGCAGGGCTTGGCAGCCTTTGTCCTGCTCTCAAAGAGCCTTCTTGTCTAGATCCATGACTCACGTTGCTCCGTTAGTCAAGAATGACACCTTCTTGGGCCCTCTCACCTGGCCTACCCCTTCTCATCCTTTAGCAGCAATCTCCTTGCTAACCTTCTCTAACATGGTTTATTTACAGCTTTATACGAAAACCACAGGTACCTCAACCATCCCTGTAGATGGAGCACCCAGATTAGTATCTGGCACACGATAAGTGCTCAGCCCATGTTTATTAAGGCCATGTACTGTGACAAGTGATTACGTTGCATTTTGCTTTCCCAGTTTTCATAATATCCTTATTTATTGATCTTCACCCTTATTTTATAATTAAGTAAACTCAGGCCTAGAGGAGTTCAGAGAGAAAAGCTGAACATACAAATATGGCAAAAATTGGGGCTTAAATTAGGGTTGTTTGATTCCAAAGCCTTGTCTAGTTTTTATGCAAAACCATGGAACAGAAAGCTGGAGAACCATAGCAGGTGTGTTCAGGCAGGGCTACAAGGGATTTTAAGTCCATTATAGGCATTGGAGACAAATGTGCAGCATCACAGGGTGTTGATGGGGTCACATGGGGAATACAATTCAACTGTTGATTCCTCCTGAGCAGATGAGCCCCAGATGACAGAGCCCTTCCAGGCTCACCCTCCTACACCAGTGCATGGCCTCAAGCCTGGCACATAGTGAGTGTCCCAGGGAAGCTTCCTGAACAGAGTGATGAGTAAGTGACCAGGACATAAATAGAAGAGTCAACTTTGGGGATGCAAGAGATGAGAGAGGTCGTGAAGGATAGTGACTCAGCATGGGAGTCACATGATCATATTTGGTGTCCTGAGCTGGGTTTTTATCCTTTTGAGCAGCATTTACTGAACGCCACCATTTTAAAGCAAAATTTAGGAGACCCAATCCATATACTTAATTTTATTCATTTACTTAAAATTCTCACACAAGGACATCCCCCTTTCTTTTCTTTCTTCTTTCTTTCTTTCTTTCTTTCTTTCTCTCTCTCTCTCTCTCTCTCTCTCTCTCTTTCTTTCCTTCCTTCCTTCCTCCCTTCTTCCTTCCTTCCTTCCTTCCTTCCTTCTTTCTTTTTCTTTCTTTTTTTAAGAGGGAGGGGTAGGGAAGGAAAGAGGGAGGGAAACATCAATCAGTTGTGATTGTATGTGCCCCAAGAAGGACTAAACCTGCAACCTAGGCATGTGCCCTGACTGGGAATCAAACCCTCTGCAGGACAACACCCAACCAACTGAGCCCCGGTGGCCAGGGCCCAATCCATATATTTAAACACATTGGTATTTTTTCCCCCCTCTGTTCAAACACATGCTCTCCCTATGCTGCAAAGACAGTTATATGAATTGAGGAGAGTTTGTACTTTGCAAGGCAAACTGGGTATGAGCCGTGGTGAAAACCTCTGTTGAAAACTGGCTCTCTACCGTAGGGTGTGCTTGTTGCTGTCAATAATGCCCTTTGCCTCATCACAAGGAAAGAGGGATACCTGGTGGTCAGCTTCAATTTCGCTCCATGCCTTTGTTTTGTGAGCTAAGGGAACCACCCTGTACTCTAACTCACATCTCCCGTCACTGAGCTGAGCAGATCTGACAGCTAACATTTTACTGCTCTATTTGACCTTAATCTGTTCTTGAACTTTCACTATTCTTACCGGATAACCAGCAATTGCGAAGTGGGAGAAACCAATGTATAATAATACCTACTTTCAACACTACTGCATTCTTACTGCTGTTTAATGCAATGCCTCTCAATTATTTCTCTTCTCTGGCCACAGCCCTCGCATCCTCTATGTTTCCCTCACACATGCACTAGGCACTCTCTCAACCTACCCGGTCTACTATAATACAAACATCACACACTTTTTTAAAGGTTTTTATGTGATTATAGAAAAACCACATAGCTTGGACTAATAACACCTAAATTGAAATTTCAGTTCAGCTTCTTAAAAATGGTGTGGCCTTAGTCACATGGCTTCACCTCTTTAAACCTCCATTTCCTCACTAAGGAAGCTGAGATAATAATGTCTAACTTCTAGGATTAAATGCGAAGATTAAACACAAAGGTAGAAAAGCTGCCTGAGCCAGTGCTTTAAAAATGTGACCTGTGGCCGCTGCTCTCATTAGCACTAGTATTAATATTAATAAGCATTGTGTTGTTAGAGTCATCATTATTGTGTGATTTAAAGCCATAAAACTTCCATTAATATTTTAGAGAATACCATCTATTGCTATGATGTTAAAACCTAACCAAAACCATACTTGAACATGACATTAAGACAGGACAGCCATTTAATATTATCCTGCCATAAAACTCTTAAAAATAAACTGTCCTACTGAATAATGATAGAATGCAAGAACCATAAATAAAACATCTCTGCCTATGTCCCAGTAGGCAAAGTCAGCAGGAGCTTGGATATCCCCTTTGTTGGGGGGCATGGAGTTTGCGGGGTAGTGATTTCTTAGTAAATGTTATAAAAGCCTCATGTCTCCTACACTGCTGTGTTTCCCCAGTGGTATACCACAGGCCTCATTTGTCAACTTGCTGTCTCAAAAAATAATCTAAATTTCAAGGAAGGCTAAAAGAAAATGTACCTTAATACACACACACACATAAAAGTTCATCTCAAACCAATAGGCTTTGGTAAATTTGATGACATTTGATTTGACTGCAATCAAATTCATTGGGTTTCAAAAAAAGGGCAAAGGAAGAGTATTTACATTTTATTAGGTGGTGAACCTAATTACCAAGAGAAAACAGCTAAAATTAAAAACTGGGACCAAAAAAGAGAGTTTTCACTGCCTATGCATATACATGAATATATAAATATACAAATGATGCATTTTACTACCAACCCATTAAAGTTTAAACATCAATCTTCATCATATCAATTTCATAATATTAGACTCTGCCATTTTAATCTGGTATCGATAAGAATGAACAAGACCTGGAATTTTACACCTGGGTGCATTTCATTTTGTTTCTCTTCAGTGACAGAATTCAATATGACACAGCTCAGCATGACAGCATCAGGCTGGGACTGTCACCTTAGGGGCTTATAACATCTTTAAAATTCTCACAAAAGTGAAATTGACTGACAGTGAAGCAAAATGATGCTTTTAACTTGAGTTGGAAGATCAAAAAAGTCAATGAAAACACTCAAGGTTCGTTTAGGCTCTTCAGTGAAGGGTCTTTGGGAGGACGGAGCTGAGGTCTCACAAGGGATAACCTGCAGCAGGCTGGTGGGACCCCAGAAATCTGGAGAGCTACCTTCACCCAAAGGTTGTGGTGTTGAGAGTGGCGGAAGTCATGCCACAACTATCTAATAAAGTGTTGCTTCTCTCTTCGTCTTATCAGACAGAACAGGATATATTGGGAAGAGGGAGAGGTGCACATTCAAATCCCTGTTTATAATCTCTTATAAATGAACTATGGGATGTCACTAGACTACTGGGTGCATCCATTTAGTCAACCAAAAAGTAGGGCTACAGAAATACTTACTTAAAAGTGTTGTGAAAGAAGAGGAAAGAGCTAGTCAAATAACTAGTATAAATGAACCATGAACATGAACAACAGGGTGGGGATTGAATGTGGGAGAAGGGGAGGTGGGCAGGATAGGGGAGAGCAATGGGAAAAAAGGGGCAAATGTAATACAGCAACTATACATATATGTGTGTGTGTGCATGTGAGTGCACGCACATGTGTGTGTACATGGGGTGCAGGTGATAAAGTGGCAAAATTTTATACATACATATGTATACAGTTGGATATACATATATATGTGTATGTGTACATATATATACACATACACATATATATGTATATTATGTGTATATGTATGTGTGTGTGTGTGTAAGTTGGAGAAAACCAACTCTTTCCACCATTTCACATGAACAAATCTATAATAGGCACAGTATATATGAATTCATTTTAAAATTGAATGGGAAAGAATTTTTAATATTAGATTTAGAATCTTATATTTGAAGTATACTTTTGCTTACTGTATTTTATATATTATTTTTGTGAATCTTTAAGTGAATAGAACAAGCCTGGTTATTAATTTTGTTTCAGTTATCTTTAAGCAAGAGGCAACACACTAGGGCATCACATAAAGTGTGCTATATAAAATATTTTGTTTTATATTTTATGATAAAACAATGATTAAAATCAGCTTGAGTTTTAAAAAAATGGGGTGTATTGTCCTCTGTCCCTCCCCACCTCCCTCCCTCCAGAGTCTCTGTTGGCCAGGGCCTGCTCCTCACTGGCCTGAGGCCCCAGGCCAAGTCTGCTCCCAGCTTCAGGCTGGTGGGGAGCAAGGAGCTGCAGGTACCTAGAGCATCCCTACTGATCACTACCATGACCTGTGGAGGAAGCCCCTCTACCAGCCCTCATCAGCTGCCTGGTCCAGAGGTGGCCACAGTCTAAGGTCCCAAATGTGGTCCACACCTCAAGGACCATGCTATAACACACCAACTTAGATAAGACTACCTCCAGTGCCATCTGAGGAGATTAGACTGTCCACATCACCAGAAATAGCACCGATTTCAGCCACTCTGTGGAGGGCCCAGTGGAGAGATCCAGCTGTGGTTCCAGCAGCCAGCTGGTAATTCCAAACCTTAGGTTCTCTACATCACAGGATCCTCTACCTAAGACCTGCAGTGGTGCCCCTTTGTACAAGTGACCAGACACCCAGTGAGGGGAACAAACCGCATGGTCTAAGATCAGAAGGTTAGAGGAAGGGGGGGGGGATAATGACAATAATGACTATGACATAAAAACTAAAACACAATTGCTGGTAATATTACAATATTGTCATATCACAACATTATTTACAAAGTACTTTCATATGAACTAGCTCTTTTTGCTTTTTAGCTTGATAATACCTGATGAGATAGGTAAATTATTCTTATTAATCCCATTCTAAACTGGGGGGATCCAACATTCAAAATAGAGCACTGACCTCCCTAAGGTTAAGGGGCTAGTTGGAGGCAGAGTTTGGACTCAGGGCTGGATCTGGCCCCAATACCAGGCCACCTTCTGCCATCCCGCACTGAGCGCTAAGGTACAGATCATGAGGCACATGGAGGGCCTGAGGATTTGGTCAGTGAAGTGTGGCAGAAAGAAGTCTGGGCAGTGGCTTGTCCAGCCTGAAGACGTAGAGGGCAGTGGGGCAGCAGGTGAGAGTGAGTGGAAGTTCTGAGTGACTGTGCTGCCCAGGGTCTGAGACAGGGACCTAGAACACAGCTGTCCAAAAGAAATAAAAGGCCAGTTACAGACAGGATTTAAAATTTTTGAGTAGCCACATTGAAAAAGGTAAAAAGAAACAGCTGGAATTTTAGTAACACATTTTATTTAACCCAATATATCCAAAACATTATCATTTCAATGGGTCATTGATACAAAAATTATCAATGAACTATTTCATATTCTTAGGGTGTGTGTGTGTGTGTGTGTTTGTGCTAAGTAAGGTATTGAAATCTGGGTTTACTTCTACATACAGCACATCTCAATTTTCATCAGCCCTATCCTATATTGGATGTTCAACAGCCGCCCGTGACTAGTGGCCAACATACCACTGGTCAATGTAGATCTGGAGGCTAGGTAGAGGTCAAGGGGAACAGGGTCCTGACTTCAAAGCCCTGGGCAGATGCAAAAGGAGGAGCAAGAAGACAACATGTTTACTACAATTCACTTGGGTCTACAATCTTATAAAATGCAGACTCCACCCAGGACCCAAAAGGATGCCTTTCCCCTTAGTCATATCTTCCTCCTTCTTTCATCTTTCTCTCGTCAAGTGAAAAATCAGAGAAGCAGCAGAAAGTATTAAAACTGCAGAACAAAGCTTGGGTTGCGTTACCTTATAGGCAAGGAACTTCTTTCAGATCCCATTGCTTTACTAATAATACGAGATGGTTTGATTAACCTAGGAACCCTTTTAATATTTCACCAACTTTTTTCCTTTCTTTTGCTTGCGGTGATGGTTAATTTCATGTGCCAGCTTGGCTGGACCACAGTGTACCCAGATATCTGTTTAAATATTGTTTCTAGGTGGGTTTGTAAGGATGTTTGTGGAAGAGATTAGCATTTGAATCGGTACATTGAATGTAGCTGACTGACCTCCCTAATGCAGGTGGGTCTCATCCAATCCACAGCCAGCCTGGCCTGAATTGAACACCCCACCCCCAAACACACACACACACGGAGAAAGGGAGAATTCCCTCTTTACCTGAATGCGGGAAAGAAGCTGGAACACTGGCCTTTTCCTGTCCTTGGACTCATATCATTGGTGATCCCAGTTCTCAGGCCTTTGGGCTCAGACGACAGCTATACCACCAGCTTTCCTGGGGCTCCAGCTTGCGAATGAAGATCACGGTACTTTCCAGATTCCATAATTACATGAGGTAATTCCTTATAACTCACACCCACTCCCTGTTTCCATTAACACACAGCTCTCTCCTCAGTGACCTCATTATAGCATGTATCCCTCTGCACTACAACTGCTTTTCTGTATATCTGTTTTGCCCACTACACTTAACTAATGAGAGCAGACTGGCACTGTCCCAGCACAGGGCTTGCCTAGAGCACATTTTCAATGAGTGGTGGGTTTATAGAGAACTAGGACCAGACATGTCATGTACCTATATGTAAATAAGTTACATATGTGTGTATATATCCCAGGGAAGGGAGAGGGAAAGATTTTTTCTGTTATACTGCACTAAGTCATAATTTCTCTGCCCAGTTTTCTTCACCAAGGTGGTAAGTAAGGGCCACCCAGTGTAGTCACATGAGTTGACAAATTCCAGTCCAAAGCAAAGAAACTAGACATTGCTGTTGGCTGACCAGCCTAAGAGGAAGGCATCTGAAAAATAAATTATTGAATTTTCATTCTAACTCTTCTAAGATGTGATCACATCTATCAACTCTCCCCCAATCCAATTATTCTTCCTTATATACCTTGCATTCAGATTGTATGGGCCAAATCATGCCTTAATTCATTATCCATTCACCCAAACATGGGAACAGGTACCAGACACTGCTAGGCACTGGGCATGGAAACATGAAGAGGGTATGTTTCTGTTTCAGATCAGAGACACAAAACAAAACACATAGTGAAAAGTGCTTAAGGATTTGTTAGATTCAAGCATCAAGGGAAATGCGGGGTTTTAGAGACAATGAACTAAATAATTAGTTGAGTATCATTAGTATCCTGGGACACCATAACAAGCCCTTTCACAACTCAGATCGACCCTGGGAGGGTCCAGCTACCCCATGGAGAAGGTTAGAGTTGGAGGTTGATCCTGGCTTGTGGTGCACTGCTTCCCACATAATAATAACTTAAGGCAAAATACTGTAGGGAAAAAGCAATGTTTTCCGAATCAGGTGGAGAATAAAGGCAACCAGGGAAGAATCTGCAAGAGAAGCTTAATAGAAGAGAAGAGCATTTGTTCCCTCTGAGGACTTGCAAGAATAAACTGTTTCCATATTTGACATCGTAGTCAGACTGTGGGGGAAGAGGGAACAGAACTGCCACCACTTTGCACAGTGACTGGTAACCAACATTAGCTTTCGGAAGCCAGAAACTTTTGAAGTACATAGCCTTTGAAGTTTGAAATGTCTTTGTGTTGGTCCGTGAATTTTGCATTCAAGTGCTTTTTATAGAAATCTACCAAATCCCCATTAATCCAGTGTCTAGTCAGCTCTGACCATCTCTCATAATGATTCTATAACCTTTCTTAGAGAAGGTCACCCACTCCTAATGGAAACACAGTGATCACTGAAGGTAAGAAATTGCCTCCCTTATTCCACTCCAAGTAGATCTTGGCAGATACTTGGTTTCTTAACTACTTTCTTCTGCACAAATTCAGACTGGCACCAAGGAATGTCAGTATGCTTCAGGAAGTTCTTTTTGGACAAGGACAAGCCCAGACTAGCAGCTGTGTGTGAGAAGGGTAGATGGAGCAAAACATGCCCTGTTTGTGATCAGCACATCCAAAGTGAGCTCCAGGATTCCTCTGGGATCTGAAGGGCAGTGTCAAACCGAATGGAGAACCAGAAAAGACAGACTAGAACCGGTAGATGGAAAGGGAGTAATCAGAATTAATTCCAATTCCGGAAATAGATGCCCTTAACTCACCTTTAACATTTTACATATTCCCACTGCTGTTTGTGTGGGGAGATGTAACCACTTAGAAAAGAGGCTGGGGCCCTAGCTTGATGTAGCTCAGTGGATTGAGTGCCAGCCTGAGAACCAAATGGTTGCTGGTTCAATTCCCAGTCAGGGAACATGCCTGTGTTGTGGGCAAGGTCCCCAGTTGGTAGTATGCGAGAAGCAACCACATGTTGGTGTTTTTTCTCCCTCTTTCTCTTTCCCATCCCCTGTTTCTAAAAATAAATAAATATTTTTTTAAAAGGAGGCTGGGGGTGGAACAATAACCATTAAAAATCTAATATATGAGTATGGGCTTAGGTATTTTTCTTCCATTTACTAGCTGTGTAATCTTGGAGGGGTTACTTAACCTCTCTGGCACTTTTAGATTTCTTACCTATAAAGTAGAATAATGTTCCCTAGGCTGCTACAAGAATTCAACATATGAAAGGCTTCCAGCATGATGCCTAGAGCATATCAGGAGTCAAGAAAAGTGACTCCTTTACTTAATTATCTGTACCCCCAATTCCACCAACACTCATTCATGTAATGGCATGATGCCAGACCCTATAAGGGACATGAAGAATTATAGGTGTGCCTTAGATTTTCTAAGATGGTGTCATTTTCAAGTATCCTCTTTCATTTCATTGTAAAAATGTATCTTTAGTGTGTCTCTGAATAAGATTTTCATAATGGGTTTAGGCACAGCTTCAAGGGGAAAAAAGGTATTCTCAGAGATCCCTATAATATAGTGTAAGGTAATAAGATACAGTGAATATATTCATAATCACCTTTTAAATTTGTATACCACTTCATAATTCACAAGGTATATATATTCCCTTGCAGGATAACCTTGCAAAATATGTTATCTTTATTTTTACACAAGAGAAAACCAGGAATCAGAAAGATTTGGAAACTGCCCAAATACCCAGAATACTTGATAAATGGCAGGACTGGGATTTCTACTTAAATTTTTAGATTTTCTTCATTCTAAAGACAGTGCCTCTTATGATGGCCTCCTTAGTTCAGGCTGGGTCAAGTTCATCCATTCATTAACCAGGTATTTACTGGGCTGTGTATGGCCTTCATGTCCAGGTATTATGGTGAGATTCTCATTTCATCCCCAGCTGTGCCCTTGGGTCTTTGGCAGGGGGTGCTTAGCTTCTGTTTTGTGGCGTACAAAACCGGCTTTCTCAAGCTAGTGCAGATAATTCATACTGGAAGAATGCCAAAGAAAGGAAAGTAGCCTTCATAAAGGAAAGCATCACTTCTATTTTTTTTCTGAAATACCTATTATTTCCTTCACAATGCTAATATCTTAATGGGCTTCTCTGAGCTCCTCTAAGACAGCAATATTTAAATTAAAAACTATGTATTTAAATTCAATACTGAAGTGCATTAAAGATTCTGATCTGAACTCTAGTACTGCTGGGTCAACCTCATGGGCCTGTGGGAAGTCAGCCTGCTAACACGGTCCAGGTGAAGCCAGGCTCTCCATGGGCAGTGAAGGCACATGCCCTGAATAATACTTCCCTATTGGTTCAAAAATGACATTCAGTGGCTAGCTATAGGAACTCAAAATGAAAATATGAAGAAACACTCTGCACAGAAACATAGCATTGAGACACAAACAGGCTTAGTAAGTGGAGCAAGATGACAGATTACAGAAGAAATTTGGCAGAACTTCAGTCTAGGTTCATGAAATCCCAGGGCCTGGAATGTGTAGGCAGGTAGTCATTTTTAACTTTCCTGATAAAATTATTCACCTAAGCCACATTCTAACGTGTCACTTTCTTATGCAGAGACAGTGTCCCCTTTGTCTGAGAAATAAATTACTGAATTTGCATTCTAACTCTTCTAAGATGTGATCACATCTACCACCACCCCCCTCCCCCCAATCCAGTTATGCCTCCTTATATGCCTTGCATTCAGGTTGTATGGGCCAAATCATATCTTAATTTATTATTCATTTATCCAAACATGGGCACCTAGCCCTGTCTGGTAGCACAGTGGTTAAGGCGCCGGCCTGCGAACCCAAAGGTCACAGGTTCGATTCCCCAGCCAGGGCACATAACAAGGTTGCAAACCAGGTCTCCAGTCAGGTCTGTGGCTGGAGGCAGGTGAAACACAACCATACATTGATGTTTCTTTCCCTCTCTGCCTCTTTCCCTTCCCCTCTTTCTAAAAATAATGAAATAAATTTTAAAAATAAATAAATAAACAAACATGGGCACTGCTAGGCACTAGGCATAAAAACATAAATAATAATCCTGGCCTCTAGCAGCTCACAATCCAGCAAGGGAAACCTGCAATTACAGAAGTGCAACAAGTCCAAAAAACTGCATGCTTTGATAAAATATAAAGATAGGAACCCTACAACGGTCTTTGTGCGTTTATTTATTTATTTATTAGGAATGTCACTAATCCATAAGAGTCTAGAACTCTCAAACTACTTGTGTAGCCTATTAACTTCCAATTACTGTTGACTAGGTCCCCAGACTATCTTCTATCAGTGTAATAGAATAAGGAAAGTTGAACGTGATTTATTAGGTTATTTATAGGCCAAGAATATTTTTGTCAGTCTTTCCTCAACACACAAAGTTTTACCTTCGCTGTGCTTAATTCCAGGCCAAAGCAAGACATTCTGACCTGGCTCAATAAGTCCCTGACCCATATCTCTGCTCCATCATCCTGGGAGGGAAATGGGGGCTGAGACCCCAATGTCCTCTGTCTCAGCCAGTGCTGTTTTATCAAAATAGCTCTTCCTCTCTGCCACCTACAGCAGCCCTCACCTCTTTTCAGGACACTTGAACAATTTACTTTGTTTTTATTCACTGGGAACACAGAGCAGACTGGAAATGTGCTAAAATGTGGGTCATGGGAACAAAAAAGGAAGAAAAAGATGGTTTTTCCCAAGATAGTAAACAAAAAGGATGACTTATGAGAGATTGTTTGAGCAGATTATGCAGTAGGCAGGATTTGAAGAGGCAGATGTAGTAATGATGATGTCGCAGGTAGATAAAGGCTTTCGAACCAGAGGACACAAAATTGGCGAGTGTTTTTTCTCTCTTCTGTGCTTTGCACATGCTGTGTCTTCTGCCATCAGTGCCTTTCCCCAGCTTTGCCCCATGGGTGAACACCATCATTGACTCTCAAGACACAGTTCAGAAAGCTCTTCAAGACATTCCTGTGCTTCTGTTCAGAAGTCTTGGAATACACTTTTTTTTCCCAGTGTAATGAGTGCTGCTGCCCTTTGTACTAACGTCCATGTTGGAATAGGAATGTCTAAATCCTGTGCCATAGTTGAGGCAGAGCTTCCATGTAATGATATTGCACAGGGAAAGCTATGTTAGGTGCACGTCTTCTCTTTCCACTAACTTGTACTTGCCTCTCCAGAATACAGAGCTTCCAATTAGCTGGCCACTTACCAGGTGTAGACTCAAGCTGCTGAGCTTGCAATAAAAATTGTTAGTCCTTCACTGTGTGGGTTTGGGTGGAGCTTTCATCAGGAAAGTCCTCCATTTTCTGTGTAACATTAACATGGGCTCATGCATATAACTACCTGCTGCTGTTGTATTTCTCTATCTTCACAATTTAGAGTGGGTCAACCAGGTCAGTTCATCTTAATTTAATAACAAGCATTACTATAGAGTGATTGAATATAGATGCCCCTCATGGTGTGTTTTTTTAAACCTGTTGTGTGCGTGTGTGGGAGGAGGGAGGTTAGAAAGGTGAACTGTTCAGGGAAACTCTCTGCACTAGCCATGCGGATGAGCAGAGAGTGAGCACTGCTCGAGTTCATCCCAGGAACCGCTTAACAGTAGCAGGTGCTGCCGATCCAACATGAGCACAGGTGCTTTATGACAGACATTACTAGCATGTTCTACTGCGTCATGGTCTGGCCTTGAGAAGGAAGCTGCCAGGGCATGAGGGGGCCGCGTGGCAGGGAACTGCAAGGAACCTGATGAGATGAGTGCAACCCCTGCATGGCAGTCAGCAAGAAAACTGGAATTTTAGTCCTACAACCACAGGAACTAAATTCTGCCAAGGGCAATGTGAGCTTGGAAGAGCAATCCAGGTTCCAGAAGAGAACACAGCCCAGCTGATACCTTCTAGTCTTGTGAGACCCTGAGAAAAGGACCCTGGTAAATTAGGCCCAGGTTGCGCTTCTGTAGGGCTTCTTGAAGCAAGATCTCACAGACCTACAATGGTTGTCTGCACATAAATGGTGGGGAGTAAATGCTCCATAGTGACCCCTGACTGAAGCTGCCAGTAACAGCTGTCTCTGTTTTCCTGGCTGCCTAAAACATGGAAAGCATGCACTTGGAACTATGACAAGATGGTCTTCATAATTCCAAAAGTCCTCTGAGGGCTTCCCCTGGGCTGCAATCCCATTGCTATAATTCCCTTGGGAAGCCCAGAGGACCTAGTGGAATAGAATCTACCAACTGTGTGCTCTGAGCTATAAAGCAGGGACTCAACAGCACAGCTGCACCCAGGATCCAAGACAAAAACTCCCCAGAGGGTGGGGCAGGGTGATGCTTGAAGTGGGGAACTCACCTCACAACCATAACCACGAATGACATACAGATTTCACAAAGGACTTCCTATTCATCATTATTCCTGATCCTTTCAGCAGTCTTACAGTGTCAGATGTTACTATTAGGACATTCATTGAACAACCAGGGATACTGAAGTTTAGAAAAGTTACAAGACATGCGCAAGGTTACTCAGTCAGTAATAGGAGACCTTTTTTAAAGGCAAATCTAGTGCTATTTTCACAAAACCATGATGCTCTGGAATCAGACTGCCCAGCATACATAGGGTTTAATTCCACAACTGATGAAAAAACCCTAATCTCTATGCCCTTTCCTCCCATGCTAATAGGTGTGAGATAAGACCTTTGAGGATGAAGGCACAGGGATACTTCTGTTTTCAATAGAATCACACATCCTCCCTACTTGGGCCTTGAGAAATAGAGACTCAGTCATGTGAGGTGCATTTTCTCAAAGAAGAATAAACAAAAAATACACCCTGTTCATTCTTGTCACAAAATGCCCCAAGACATCATCTTCTAACTGCAACATTACCTCTGCTTCATATTTAAAGAACATTTTCTACCCTAACACAAATGATAGTTACATTTTGATATTTTTTGTTTTATAGATTTTTTCTCTCTATTCCTTTAATGTGAATTTCTTTGTATTTTTCTTTGCCCAACCTGATCATTTGGGAGAAACAGCCTAGGTACTAGCATTTATTTCATGCATTCCAAAGGTCAAACACGGGTAAGCCCTTTATAAATGTTTTCTTATTAAATCGTATAATGATTCAGTGAGAAAATTATTGTTATTATCATTATTATTGCAATTTTTTCCACCCGAAGAAACAAAAGGTCAAGAAATGAAGAAATGTTGCCTGAGAGGACTCAGAAAAGCTATGGATGGGACTTAAGTACATATAACTCCTTATCCTGTCCCTCTCCCTTCCTCCCTCCCTCTCTTCCTTCCTTCCTTCCTTCCCTCCCTCTATCCTTCCTCCCTTCCTTCCCTCTCTCCCTCCATCCCTCCCCTCCTCATTCCAAATACATGAACAAATCTCTGTAGTTAGGGACAGAAATTTCAATATTATCCTAAACAGCTTCAATGCAATGAACAATATAAAAGTGCTAAGTGTTGTGACAGGAGGAAACATAGGAGCAGTGGAAGCATGGAAAAGGTCATTGAGACCGAGCAGTCAGGGAAGGCCCAGCTGAGCTAAGTCCTCCAAGACAGCAGAGGACACAGCATAATGAGCTTCAGGAGACACAGTCCAGATGTACCTGGGCTTAAGTAGGCTCAGGGTACTACCAATTCAGTAGTCTGCATGCCTGGGGTGCTGAATGTGAATAAAGGACTGAAGTGACAAATCTAGACAGGGTGGCTCAGGCTGGAGCCTTTTATGCAATACTGAGGAATCTGGACTTAATCCACCACAGCCAGGGTTCACACTTTGTTTTTCTATAGACTCAAAAGGAATAAGACATTCACATTTGCAACACACTCTCACAAGTGTAAATGTAATTATGCTTAAGTTTGTGCACACTAATTGTAACTCTTTTCCCTTTATTCCCCACTTAAGAAAGAAAAATATCACAGTGGACTATTATTTGGTCATAAAATTTTATCATTTATGATAGCATGGATGGAACTAGAGGGTATTATGCTCAGTAAAAAAAAAAAAAAAAAAAAAAAAAAAGTCAGTCAAAGAAAGACAAATACCATATCATGCCTAAGAATAAAATAAATGAGGAAACAATATTGGAAAAACCCACAGATGCAGAGAGTGGACTGGTGGTGCCAGAGGGGGTGGGATTTGGAAGCCTGGGAAGAGGTAAAGGGATTTAAGAAATACAAACTGATAGTTACAGAACAGTCACCACAGGGTACATGGAAGCACGTCATAGGAAACAGAGTCGACAATATTGTGGTAACTACGTATGGCGTCAACTGGGTATGGGGAATATTGGAGGAACCCTGTAAAGTCTATGGTTGTCTACCCACTATGCTGTATACCTGAATCCAGTACAAAATAATCTTAAAAGCGAATTGGAATTGGAAATGTAAAATTAAAATAAAAAGAAATGAAGAAATCCACTATTATGAGAGTGAATGATAGAAAGAACCCTATGTCCAGCCTCACTTTCTTTTTTTAGAAAGTAAATCATTTGCAATCATACTTTAACGTTAATAAGGCTCATAGCACATTTCCTGCTTGAATCTGGGAATTGCCGCTCACACCAGAAGCCTCCTGGAGCATTAAGGCACCTGCCTGGCTTTTCTGAGGAGTCTTGTGGAGGTACTGCTAGCAGGCTGAAGTCTCCCCTGTCCTTTCTCTGAATGCTCCTGCAAGAGAAAATCTCCAACAGCTGACATAGGTAGGGCTCCTCACGGAACTCCCCTTTGCCACAGAAACATCTCTTCTGCACCAGCTCGAAAGAAACCAAAGGCAAGCACTACTCAGGGTGCGATCAATGTAGTTATTTGTTAGAGAAGCCCAAGGGGGAAGGGTGAGGGAGGCTGTAGGAAATAAGCATCAACCCAGACAGTGGAGGTTTCCAAAAGCACATTCAGAGACCACTACGTGAATCAATTTCATTTTTTAAAGAGAGAAGAAAGAAGAAAATGGAGACGTTAAAACAATAGGTGTTAGAGAAGAGGGTGCTTTATGTGGTAATGGCATGTTTTTTGTCAACTATAGTGCCAGCCAGGGCCATGTGGTCCAAGTCCTTCCCCAGATGTTGGAGACTTGCCTGGCTGGCTTAGAAACTGACAGCAGGTCACTATAGTTCCTTGTTTGTGACTTCCCTTTTGAGCTACAAGTGACCAGGCTGGGGCCGTGTCTCAAGCCTGCATGCTCAGCAGAGCTGGGCATTCATTATGTAGAAAGAGGAACCAGTCTATCACAGCCTTCTCCTCCTTGTTAGCAGTGTGGATGGAAGCCAAGCTGGTCCCAGGACAAGCTGTCGCAGCAGGCGGTGGGCAGAGGCAAGTGGATGCTTTTGGAACACCTGGGGGTGAACTACAATACCCAGCAGAGCTGTCTTTAGTGTTCAGCAGATTCTTCCGGGACAGCGGTACTTAGCTGTCAGCTTAGAGACTTTTTAAAAAAGATTTTATTTATTATTTTTAGAAAGAAGGGAAGGGAGAGAAGCAGAGAGGAGACAGACATCAATGTATGGTTGCCTTTCACCTGCTTCCAGCTATGGACCTGGCTGGAGACCTGGCTTGCAACCTGGTTATGTGCCCTGGCTGGGAATCGAACCAGCAACCTTTGGGTTCACAGGCTGGCATCTTATCCACTGTGCCACCAGCCAGGGGAACTTAGAGGCTTTTTAATGGCACTCCCAGTTTCACTAGGTCAACATGCCAATCACCATCCACCAATGGGTAGAGCTGGAGTGAGTCCTAGTGCCACTGTCCTCAGGGCTGGTGAGCCATGCCCCACAGCCTTTCTCCCTCCCACCATCCTGCTTCTTCAGGCTGGACCGTGTGGCACTGTGAGTAAACTAGCTTTGGAGTCAGAAAAACCTAGGTTCAATTCTGGACTCCACAACTTGTTAGCTAGTTGACTTTAGTTAGACTACCCTTTCCCTGATTATCATACCTTCTTTCTATGAACTTCCAAATAGATATATAAATACAATCTTAAAAAAAAAAGGAGCACAACTAAGTGATAGTTAATTGTAATTCTAATGTGCCCAGCTGAAAGTCAACCCTCTTTGAAAAAACACAATTATTTTAACATTTTAAAGAGATCAACATGGAAGAAATAATATTTTTGTTCCTGTTGTGTAGTTTTTAAAAGGGGTTTTCAGAATTTTCCTGGGTCAGGCTCTACTATACCATTTACATTAAATAAAACATACAAAGGTATTTACATTTAACCTAATATGAATCAATTCTTAGTCCTCATTTTACCTGACATGCCAGCAGCAATGAACATAGTTTGTCACTCCCCTTCCCAGAACCGCCTTTTCTCTTGGCCTCTTTCTCTCCTGGATTTCTCCTCCCTCACTGGCCATTCCAACTCAGTCTCCTTCACTGGTCTTTCTCATCTCCCCAACTTCCAATATCCCATAGCTCATTCCTTGAGATTCTTCTCTTTACCCAAACTCATTACTTAAATAACTCTCACCCATGCAAATGGTTTTCAAAATTAGCTATATAACAAAGTTGTCCAAATGCCCATCTTCAGCAGATACCTCTCTCCTGAACTTTATCCAGCCCCTGCTCTATTATTACACCTATGCAACTATTCCACATCTCAAATTGAATGTGCAAACTGACATTCCCCAACCTTTTCTTCCTCCCATGCTTCACACTCAGGAAATGGCTGCTCCATCCTTCCCAGTTTCTCAGCCCCAGAGCCTTGGAGATGTTCTCAATTGCTCTCTGTCTTAAACAACAAAGTCCTAATAAACTCTGCAGGCTCTACCTTTAAAATCCAGGTGGAGTTTAATTGTTTCTCAACACCCCCCACCCCAACTTCCTCCCTGATCTAGGCCTTGCCTAGTTCCTCCCTGTCTCCTTGTTTCTACTTGCATTCCCTCACTACAAGTGATTCTTGACACCAAGCTTTTGGAAAAATAAGCCAGACCTTGTAACTCAAGAGTGGTAAGATTATGTCAATGTTTACAGGTGAGGAAACAGGCTCAGAAAGATTAAGTAAACAGTCACACCATCAATAGGGAATAGCACAAGAATGATATAATCCTACCTCCTTCTGAATCCAAAGCCCATACCTTTCATCATAACTCATACTGCTAAGAAACCATTCCATGCTTTAAATGCAAAGTAAATTTAGATTATAAGCCTTAGTGGAATTGAAGTATACCATTTCACACACTCAAGATTTTAAACTATGTTACAGGTTTGCTCACACATTCATTCATTCATTTGACAAATATGTTTGAGAATCTCTATTATATATCTGTCACTATACTAGATCTAGTGATTCAACAATGCCCAAAGAAGACCATATCATAGAGCTTATAGTTTAATGAAGGAGACACACAATAAAACAAAGCAGATAATGTCAAATGGTAATAAGTTGTAAAGAGTAATAAAGATGGGTAAAGGCTAGGGAGCAACACAGAACAACTAGTGCAAAGAAGTGGAGAAGGATATTCTCAATGCAGGGAAGCAAGAGCAAGAAGCCAGCTACACTGAAGCCAAAATAGTATGAGGTGAGTGGTGGGAGTAAACACCATACTCAACAGGGAACAGTTAGGTTAGAAGCCTTAGTTAGATGACCTGCCATACAACCTGAAACAGATGCAGCAGAAATTCTTCCTGTTCCTGAAGCGTTAGAAGACATGCTTCTAACCTTTTATCATATTAACAAATTGAAGTGTCTATAATAATGCCTGGCACAGTGCATGCTCAGGAAGACTTAATATCTTGGAGTATGATATCTGCCACTTGTTAGACTTCAAAATAGTCTTCACTATTTTTGGACACCTGCATTCTGATAGAAAATTTTACACTCTGTCAAATTATAAACACACCCACACATGTTAAGATTTTGATCTGGGTCGCAATGAATTTATCACATTGGCTGCAAAACAACAACAATATTGATAAAGGTACCAAAAAAAGATTTGTATATAGAACACACACAGACCTTCATATCAATAAGAGAAAAGCACTCAAGATAAACTAGGGCAAAGGATATGAGCATGAAACCTAGAAGAGAAAGCCTGAATAGCCAATAAACATATGAAAATAAACTAACCTTCCATGTATTCAGGCAAATGCAAATTTAAAAAAGAGATGAGGTGTCATTCTATACCCCAAGTATTGGCAAAAACTGGAAGTCTAGCAGTACTAATGATTTAATGACTGCTTTTTGCACAGAGTGTAGGGAACTCTCATATTGTGTAGGTGGGTATATATATTGGGAAATGCACTTTAAAATATACTTTGACATTATCTACTAAAATTGAAGATGCATATATATTAAGAACCAACAATCTGGTCTTAGATATTCTACCTTACAACACCCTCTTACATGAAGCCAATAGGATAAAAGAATAGTTATTAAAGCTTTTATTCTTAGAGTTCCATTTTGTAAACTACTTAAATGCTCATTATCAGAGGACTAGGTAAATAAACATTGTTATATTCATTTAACCAAATACAAAGCAGTTAAAATGATTACATGAGAACTACTTATGGATACAGAACAACAAGGATAAATCTCAAAAACAATACTGACCTGAAAAAGTAAAGCACATGTTCAGTGTGTATGTATTTTTGTAAAGTTTTAAAATACCTATCACCTAAAGGACACTTTGTTTTAGATACGTAATATCTAAAAATTGTCTGAGAAATGTTAAACACAAAATTCAAAGTACTGGCTTCTATATATGGAAAGATGGAACAGGCTCAAATGTGGGTACCACAGAGAGCTTTACTGGTATCTATGCTATTTTAATCCTTAATGAAAACAACTAAGGAAAAATGTTAAGTGTTGACAATATTGGGCAGTGGGTATACTAATGTCTATCATATTATTCTTCACATTTACCTGAATGCTCCAAGTCTGCATAATTTAAAGAGTAACAATAAAACATCCGGATGGTTGCAAGTGAGAGTCTTCAGCATTTTGGTGGCCATCTGTAGAAATATATGGCCATATGCATCTTCCCAAAATTGTGTTTCTACTTCCAAGCAAAAGTAAATGCACTGATTACACTCATTGTCAGAAGAGTGAATTTGCTACTTTCTTTCCATATTGGGTCCCTTCAAACTGAATAATCGCCTCTCAACTGGACTGTCTGGAATAGGAGGCTCCAACTTGATGGCCCAAATCCGTTCCCCAGACATCTGCAGGGAAACATGCATGAGACTGTGTACAAATTTAAATTATGCACAGTGTCCACATTTCTTACTTGATCTTCATAACCAAGCCTTATTGAAGTATATACATTTCTCCTTCCTAACACATGGAAAATACATGACTTTTGCATAGACTTCTATATTTCGGTATACTGAATTCAATGAAGACCCTAGTAATCTTTCTTGTGATTACAGATGATTTCTCTAGTAACCTAAAATTGGCCTCTTTAACTCTCATCCTGACAGCCTCTATATTATCTTTGTTTATGAAAGCTAACAAGTACTCTGAAAATGTATAAGCTCCTACTCAGAAATTACATTAACCATTTGTTTTGTTTTCAATACTGGAGATGTGTATGAAAAGGGAAATATTTTCCCTAGAGAAAACAACTATCACCCCTTATCAGAAGAAATAAGGCAGCTGCTCCAGATGTTAAGTGAATTAAATGACAACAAATTTATCAAGTGTACTTATCTGATCTTCCAGAAGAATGTCATGTGATAAGAGAATAGAACCATTAAAACGGAATGATTACATAGAAATGAACAAACATCATTTCCAATATTTTACTTTGGATCTGCAGCTAACAAACTCAGCCATGCTATTTCTCTTTTCTAAATAAAGAGATTTTTGGAGGCAACATGATGTTCTCATTTAGAGCATGAACTTTAAAACCAGACAAAACCAGGTTAAAGTTTTAATTCTGCAAATTATTGACAGGTAATCTTGTAGAAGTTGCTTCTCTAAATTTAAGTTAACCGTACATTGATGTCTTTCTTCCTTTTTGCCTCTTTCCCTTCTCTTCTCTTCTCTCTAAAAATAATAAATAAAATCTTTAAAAAAAAAAGTGTTAGGGTATTTAAAAAGTGTATGCACATTATGGAAATCTGTGGAGAGTTAACTGAGATGATGAATTAAAAGGCTTAGAAAAATGTTTGTTACTATTAAAGATGAATTAATAGTACTATTAGTTGTTATAAATATTAGCTCTTGGGTTGTCCAAAAAGTTTATTTGGTTTTCTTTTCTGTAAGATAGCTCTTAGATGGATCACTTAGTTGTCTTTAACTTCATTCGAAACAATTTCGTTAGACTGTATTGTGACAGCTGTCATGTCAGCGTGCATTTAAAAAAACATCAAAATTGGCAAATTTTTGTGTAGCCATTTTAATACTGAATATGATCGAAAATAAGCAACATTTTGGCATATTATGCTGTATTATTTCAAGAAAGGTAAAAGTGCAACTGAAATGCAAGAAAGGATTTGTGCAGTGCATAGAGAAGGTGCTATGACTGATGGAACAGGACAAAAGTGGCTTGCAAGTGTTCATGCTGGAGATTTCTTGCTGGATGATGCGCCATGGTCAAGTAGATCAGGTGAAGTTGATAACAATCACATTGAATCATTAATTGAAAACAACCAACATTATACCATGTAGGAGACAGCCAACATACTCAAAATACCCAAATCGAAAGTTATCAGTGAAAATGAAAAATGTGTTATTTTACAGAAAAAAAAACCATACAGACTTTTTGGCCAACTCAATGTTATCATCACTTGATGCACATAATTGACACATGTGAGGCCTTGTTTCTATTTTCAACTGATCATCAATCAAGGGTTCTTGATTCCTACAATTCAAATGTAGAATTAAAACCTTTTAAAAAGTAAAGGCCACCCAACAACAACATACATTTATTAGAGAATGTTCTCTTTCCCTAAATTGGTGTTAGTATAGACATCTTTAAAATATTTGAGCTAGAGTGCAACAGATGCCTTCCCTGACTCTTCAAGACAGAGTTGGGCATTTCTTCTGGACACCCATGATTCATGCTTCTGTATTTCTGATATAGATAAAAACCCACACTGTGTTGTCAGTTAATGTTTTCTTTACCACTGTTTGCTCCTACCACTCTACTGTGGGCTCCAGGGAAGAAGAGATGAACTTATTCATGTCTTTATCCACTATATCAAATACAGTGCCTACCAAACTCTGAGTGCTCACTGTATGATTAAAAATGAATGAAAAAGCAAAAACAAAACAAGTATTTACTGATTGCCTGTGTGCCAGACACAGAGCTAGAACCTTTCTACACATCAACTGATAAAACCCCCATAATAACCCTACGAGATTGACATGATTATTAACTATGGATGAAAGATGGAGAAATTGAGTCTCAAGACATGTCTTTCAGAGGTATTCCCTTTTCCGAAGTCTAAAATGCTTATTCTCTCTAATCTATATTACTGTCTTACGGAATGAACTCTATGTAGAAAAATGCAGGTGAATCAGTACTTTTAGGATGAAGGCCCTCATGTAGGAGACCTAAGAAGTGAAGCATTGCCCTGGCTGGTAGCACAGTGGATAAGGCGCCGGCCTGCGAACCCAAAGGTCGCAGGTTCGATTCCCCAGCCAGGCCACATAACCAGGTTGCAAACCACGTCTCCAGTCAGGTCTGTGGCTGGAGGTAGGTGAAAAGCAACCATAGATTGATGTCTCTCTCTCTCTCTGCCTCTCTCCCTTCCCCTCTTTCTAAAAATAATGAAATAAAATCTTAAAAAAAAAAAAAAAGTGAAGCATTTATTTCTGACTTATCCAGCCCACTCAGAGACATCAGATTCTAAGACCCTTTCTCTTTGCAGCTTTTCCTGAGTTTCTCACTCATTGGCTCTGTACACTGCCTGTTTAGGCCTGTGGAGTCTCTTCATTTCTTTTAAGCTAACCCCTGCAGATTTCAACTTATAGCAGCTGAAACTTAAGGTCCAGGAAAGCCTCTGGATTCTGAGTTCTCTCAGCCCGCTGGGTGGCCACCGTCACCCATGCCCATCAGGACATGTAATTCATGGACTGGTCTATATCCCAGGCTTTTATATAACATGCCAGACTGATAATGAGACTTCCTGTTTAGGGGTCTGATGAACCTAAGAGCTACAAATTTATTGTCACTTCCATACCACTATAACTGATAAACTTTTCAAAGGCAGAGTATAAACTGCTTTTTTTTTTTTTTCTTTCCCACAAACCCCATCCAACTGGGCATAAAAGACAATAATATAAGGTGAGAATGTCTTCGTTAGTTTTATCAACATTAGTTTACCCATTCATTCATTCATGCATTTATTTAACAACAATTTACTTTATAATGGCTACTTGCCAAGCATAGTGTGAGGCGATGGAAATACAACAGCGGCCAAAACAGAGGTTCCTCCATGATGCTTACATTCTTACTATACACTTTGGGCTCTAACAGATTAAACATACTTTAGAGATTATCTAAACACACTCTCCCAGTTTCAGGGAGGAAACTGAGACCCAGAAGTCAAATAGCTCGTAAGTGGCAGTTTCTCTGCCGTTCCCAACTGAAATCTCTTTCCAATACACCAGATGGCGCCCATCTGATGAGCAACATGTGAGCTGACATTTATTAGGCGCCATGAAATTGGGGACATTTCAAAAGGCTTGGCATTCAGGGAATGGAGACTTTTTTAGTCCTCAGTTTCACTGTCAGCAGCTCTACCAGGAGCAGTGGAAGCTAATTTGATAGTATGGTACTGTCATTTCATTGGAAAGACGGCAGGAACCACATACATTTTTAAAAAGGGGACTGTCATTAGCATGGCCATGTCCAGTAGGATGTTCGGCAGGCAGTGCTGGCTTCTGAAGCATTTCAGTTGCCTTCTTTTGTCTTCTTGAAGGTTTTCATCGCATGATCCTAGAATTGTGTGGGCTGGCTTGAGAAAGGGGAACTATTTTAAAAATAGAGCTGAGTAGGAAAAACAGAAAGATATTGGAACCCACCCCTGAGGCTATAAGAAACACCAAATGCCAATGCTCACAGATGGGGTCCCTCTCTGAGTTATGCTTTTCCTTCTAGACACTGCTTTTTATCTACCTTTCACCAGAAGCTCTGCCCACTCAGAAAGGATTTGCCCATCTTGGCAATGCAGCTTCCAGTTTCTGCTCCTATTCTTAACAAACTTATTTTAAATGTGCTGCTGTCAGGTGAGTGGCAAGGCCTCCCCTGCAGACTAAAAAAAGAAAGAGAAACTACATACTTCCATGTGAGTGGGGAGGTAGGGAGCTGGGGAACTAATTCATAAACTTTGAGAGCTGTCAGACATAATGAATGTCAGACTCACACTACCAGCCACCGAAATGGAGCAATTTAGGAGCAAGGCCCTTCGAAGGTACCTGATATGCATCACCTCCTTCTTCCTGGAGCATATGGTTTACATGGTGTCGTGTCATGGCAACACCGAGGTCAGGTCGATGAGTTCTTATTACCCATGCTTTACAAATCAAAAGGCTCAAGTCACGTGCTCAGTGTCCCTCATGAAATGAGACCAGAGCTGAAGCTCAAACCTATTTTTGTACGTTTCTTCCAAAATTAAAAAAGAAAACAATCACCCTGGGCATGTCTGAATCACATCTGTTGCATCCGCCACAGTAAGCAGACTTGAATAGCTTGCATTTTAATCCCCTTAACACTAAACTCACAGAATAATGTAGACTCATCACAATGCCAGCATCCCACCTTGCTGCAGTACACAGCTCGGAATTTATGGCCCACTTCATGAGGAAAACACACACAACCTATTAGCAACACCTAACTAAACAGAAGTCAGCATCTCTCCTTATCTCCTGACCCACATTATTCTTAAGATGATTAACTCATATTTGGGAGCAGTGCCCTTGTACCTAGGTTAACATTTGAGTTCAAAAGTACTTGGCTCTGGACATTGAGATCATCCAGAATTTTATAGCAACAAATAAAACAGATATTGGACTGGGGATCCAAAAAGGCTTCCATTTTGTTTGCATTTGGCTTGGGGAGTCTAGTTTCTCATTCATTCACTCATTCACTCACTTGCCCATCCACTTGCATAGCAATTTCTTCCTTCTTGTGGGAATCCATTCGTTCTACATGTGACTTTATCTTTCCCTTTTATTAGGAGGGCATTCAAAGGTGACTAAATAGAGTTCTTGCTCTCAAGGAGGTTGCAGTGGAGTAGAAGAGACATATAAATTAGATCATGACAACAGGTTTTGAAAAGTAGTAGAGGAAATGCTATAGGGTCCTGGGGAAGGAAGGAGCCAATATTTCGAAGACAGTTGCCCGGGGCCCTAAAGCAAAAACACAAAGATTTTGGATATAAGGGAAGGTGTGAAAGGTAGGGGATGCATTCTAGGCAACAGGCTAGAAGAATGCAAGTACAGAAATGGCTGAAAACGGTGAGTTCAAGGTAGTAACAGTACACACATGGGACATGGACAGGGATGGCCTATGAGGAGCATATCATAAGTGGCCTTTTTATATCACTCTAAAAAGCATACCTTTCCTCCTCACTAGCAGAAAGTTAAGAATTCTTTTCACATTTTTCATCCAGAATGGGAAACTTTGACACTTGAGAGTAGGACATAGCACTCAGTTCTCAGGGTAGAGGGAGTCAAACTGAAGGGGCAGGGAGCTGCGAGCTGGTGGGAGACGGATGGTACTGGCCCAGCCAGGCCCACTGGGCCCCCTACAGGGTTCACAGGAGCTGGATCCCCAGGGCTGCCCCACAGAGCCCTCTACCAGGATGGAGATATTCTGTGATGTCTATGAGGGTAGCCACTGGCCACATGTCGCTTTGGAGCATGTGAAATGTGGTAAGCACAATCAGAAAATGATTTTTCAATTTAATTAAATTAAAAGCTAAACCTGCCACATGTGGGATATGGGGACTGTGACTGGCAAGTAGAGTGTTAGAATTTCCTCAACTGCTTCTGTTTCTGCTTCCTGCTTCTCAAGTGTTCCAGCTGCCCAGTCTTTTGGGATAAGACACACTGTCCCTTTGGGGATGAATTTCAGACACTCTATTTACTGACTGTCACTCACTGGATTTCAATTCTGGGAGGATAGGGACAGTTTTTCTGCATGACTATACCCAAATGGCCCAGCATGGGATCTGACACAAAGAACCTAAGAACTGTCTGGATGAAAAGCACCTTTCCCCATGGGGAGAGGATTCATCTTCTCCTAAGGAAACTTTACAATTAAACACAAACGACTTCTGAGACTTTTTTAATAGCCCAGAGGTAAGACAGATAGAAAAATAAATTATTCTCATTACCTTTATCATTCATCTAGAAGAATTTATTTCTTTTCACTATCAGGGCTCTATACAAAGAAGAAGGCAGATTTTCTTTCTCTCTTGGAATGTCACTCCTATTTTCTACTGCTTAAGCAAAGATGGTAATTATGATTTTTCTAATATCTTAACTATAAGAAATCCCCTAAGAAAAAAGAATAGCCCAAATAACTAGTGTTTAATAATAGCACTTTATGGTTTAGGAAACATTTTTCCATGCACTGATGGGTTTGCTCTCAACAACAGCCCTGTAGATGTCAAATCATTACTCCCATTTTCCAGAAGAGAAAGTAAAGGCTCAGAGACATTATGCAAATTATTTAAAGATACAAAATTTCTAAGAGGTGGAGTTAGTTTGGAAAACCAGATTTACCTAAGAAGCCATCTACCATGTATAAGGAAAACACTTTGAGCCAATCAATGTAAAGATCAATTATATGTAAATCTTGAAATATGGATTAACTTCAACATGAGAAAATTAAAGAAGAGGAAGGCATTTTAGGCAATACATGAATTCCATCTGATCTTTTTCCCTGCCTGGAGAGCTGCCTCTTCTTTTTCTCTTCTTATTTACTCAAAAGATTATTTCACCCTGAAAGAACTCACATCAATTAATTATGTTCCTCTTCAGAGAAAGTAAAGATATTTCATTTCAGAAACTTTTACTATCTATCATGTCATTTATCAGTTAGTTAATTCATCTATCTATCCAACCAACAAAGTTTTAAGGACCCCCTGTTTCAAGCCAGTCCCTCTACTGAGAATTAACAGATTAAAAAAAGGAAATAATCTTCATTTTTTATAAGCTTCCTTGTCTCTTGACCCTGATTATTTTGAATTGAAATATTATATACTTAGATTTCATTTGTCTATGGTACACTGTCCCTGTCCCAACCACACTAAGCTTAGAAGTAATATCTTTGTACATACCAGTGACAAACATTAATTAATTAGTGATAGGAAAAAAGTAAAAAACAGCATATTACTATTTGATGAGCATTTCTTAAACCCCTATACTGTAATAAGATCTGGGGTAGGAAAGGGAAGAGGGACAAAACAGATGTAAGGAAAAGGCACTTCCCTAAGGAGTTGAGAATCTGACTAGGGAGACTAGAAGTTAAAAAGAACAAATTGAAAGTTAATAAAATAAAATAATAAGGCAACCTGAAATCTCATACAACACACATGCATGATAAATAATGATTTTATTGCTCACATTTATTGATCACCTACAGTGTGCTATATACAGTGCCAGGTATGTAGGAGGGGAAACTGTAGCTAAACTCTTAACCAGGTTTTACACATCATCTGACTGAACAAAATCCTAAAATGCTTGCTAGCATTATCACCCTACATTATATTTACATGAGGAAAACTGAGACTCGGAAAAATGTTAGTTTGACCAATATCTCAAATAATTGGAGGCACCAAAACTCAAACTCAGGTATTCTAATTGTATACTCACTCTTCTTTCTATGAGACAACACTGCCTCCATTTTTATGGCCAACTAATAAAAGACAAAAATGATGACCCTAGGCTGGAATGAGCGAGGAGGGTGGACTTGAAGATGGAGGACGGATATGATACTATTACACAAATTAAAATTTTAGTCATTAAATTGAGCTTACTATTGCAGATTCAGCTTATGGGATTAAACCACATGGACCACTCGTACTATCAACACTTGGTTAATTATATAGATGTTCCCTCTGGAATTGACCTGTGTTCCGGAAAGAACTCTATTTAAGATAAAGGCAGACCTGCCCCCTTCCTGCATCCCCCTGGTAGGATTTTCCTAGCTGTGCATATCTGGGCATATGAAATAATGAGTAGCAGTTAACATTTACATGTATCTGCACTACACAGTATACACATCCACTAACAAGGTGGATATGCTAAGAAAGAAAACAAAGCATGGGATGCAGAAACCTGGCAGAGATGATCTTATTCATTGTATCTCCAGCACTTAGCAAGTATGCACATGGCACAGATCAGTTGCTCAATGAAGGCATACTTCATCATTGAACTTCACTGCTTTCTTTTTCTCGTCAACTATCAATCAACACAATCCCTATATAACTGTCAAAGGGGATACACAAATAATCAGTATAACTGGGAGAAGGGAGAATAATGGGGATAAAGAACTGAAAAGTGTACTTTTACATATACTTATGACCTTTGTCAACTTGCCCCTTCCTTCTCCAGTCCCCCTGTAATTGAGACATAATGACCCATGTATGAAACATCCATGTTCCTGGCTATCAACTCTAAAAGTGTATCAACCAGAGTAGAAAACAGATCATCCGCATCACCAGCAGGTAGGGCCAGGAATTGGTCATGTTGGTCATAGACTTAATACCTGTTGGGCTTCAAGTGGGGTCTGAGCATCCAGGTAATAATCCAGTGACTATCTTTCTATGGACTTGGCCAGTGTACATATAGGAGTTCATTGCCAACTTGGTTTTCTATAGTTTTCCTTACCTAGAACAGTAATGCCACCCATTTATATAGGCTTCTGAGTCAAGGTCTTGCCAGATCTTGTCCTGGGAATTAAGAGGCAACTTCCCTTACTATAAGCTCTTGGTAAAATTCTGCCGTGGAGAAGATGTCATGGGGCTTGTTCTTCTCACCTGCGTTAACTTCAAACACCTATTGCTCTTACCTTCTGCAGGTAAGCCCCATTGACCCTATTAACCCCCTTGCGTTTCCTCCTGGAGGAAATCCCAGGTTTCTAAAAGCTCCATGGCTATTGCTATTAACGCTTCCAGTCACAGTCAAGTTATTTCCCCTAATTCTTATATTTTTCAGTCTCATATGAAAGTCCTAGGACATCTTACAGAAGGATCTGCTTGAGTCACCACAACCATACAGTCTTAGGTTTGAGGAAGCTAGTTTAACTTTTTCTAGGTACTATAGATGAAAATATATTACAAGCAAATGGCTATAAATGTATGGTTGAAACTGATAGGAGTACAGCATATTTTACAAGCCCAACTCTAAGGTTCTAGGAAAAAGCAACCTTCAACTTACCTTGAACTTTTTCTAAGTCTTAAAACCATATTTACAGTTCTTTTCTTGCTCTTCAGGGATTCGGAGCATCTTTGCGACGAAAGCATTTTCAGGTGCTTCTCTTCTGCCTTTAATCTTCTAACTCTGAGCCAAGGGGTCACAAAGGACTTTCCTGGGCAAAGGCATGAAGAGCCAGAGAGACTCCTCTGGAAAGGAGAGAGCACTGTGACCCTTTCCTGAGAGGGGGTAGGCGGTGGGGAGAGAGGGGTGTGGAATAGGTGTATATCAGGGGACCACAGGAGATCCCTGCCTTTTAAAGCAGGTGCTCAGTACCTATTGGCCCTTACAATTCTTAATTTTCCTCTCTGAAAAAAAACAAAACAAAAACAAGAACAAGAAGAGGAAAAGGAAAAAAAGCAAACACATGCACAATGACAACAGCAACACACACAGAATTCCTCAGGTATGTATATAACTCCCTGCTGGAGGCTTTGCAATTTTTACATATTCTCCTATGTAATTCAGTTTTTCCCCAACCTATTTAACAGCTTCTGAAGTCACTGTTAAGAATTCTAATATTTACCAGCAAATACAAAAGGTTATAACCTACTGACCATTCTTTAAACAACTTTTACACCTCTTTTTTATGTGTTAAAACAGTCAAAATGCTTACTAAGCATTCCACACCCATTTAAACAGAACTATGTTTTCAGACAGTTTCCATTTTGTCATTCTCTTGAGCTATGATTCTAAACATCATAAAGCAATTGGAAACATTTCAAGAAGGGCAATTTCATGTCAGTATCCTTTGATCATTATTATTCTGGAAACACAATTCATGTACTTAGTAGATGGTCAATAAATACTTGTTGAATTGAGTTGAAATGGGTTGTTAACAGTTGCTAGAGAACTTTAAAGTGGGTGCTATGAGGTTCTTCCTCACTGAGTTATCCTAGTTTATGTGAAAACCATCATACATGTTAATAGCACTAATTATCCATCAGCTAAATGGAAAAGAATAGGATTGATCAACCATGGTGGATCAATACTTAACATGTTTATTATTATTGTTTTTATTTTAATCATTCTTAAGGACTGTCTTACTTGGTATGAGTGGCCCCTGAAATGTACTGCTGAGATGTACTTAGAGGAAAATCTATAGAGGATTAGTGGTTAATGGTGCATGTCTCCTGCACACTCTCAACATGCATGGACCCAGCCGTAATTTTTTCCAGTATGTTTTGCCCCCAATCCTGTGTTTTTTCCTAATGACTAAGCTAACCAAATTCTAAACATCCATCAATATCCTTATAAGCAGAATCTCAATATTTCTCTCTTCCCCTTTCTCTCTCCCTCCACCCCACCCTCTCTGGAGGAGGGAGGAAGAATGTGGAGAATGAGAGGAGAGTCAATTATGCTCAAAGCCAATGCCTTGGTTCCCCACCTCCCTTTACCCTGCTCTGTTGCTCACTATCTCCTCTGTTCTTGCAACCATCCAGTTACTGACCCTTACCTAGAACTCCCATTTTGCATCCAGCTTGCCTGCTGGACCAGGCAGTTTTTGATGCACTGGAAGTTTAATCCTTGGTCAGATCGTGTCCTCATTTGGGCCTCTGAAAAGATCCGCTGGGAGAAGATGGATCATAGCATGGCCTACCATGTGACAATAGCAGGGTTGGTGGTGGGTTCCACACACCAAGGATATAGAACAATACCAACAACCGCATAGGAACCCAACTTATCATGAAGCCAAATGAAAAGGACATTGAGTGTGTGCTTTTCTTTAGCATTCAGGTCCAGCCCATCCCATCTGCTACAGCCCAGTCACTTCCTAGCTGGCTTTAAAAAGAATCCAGCTTCAGCCCTGGCTGGTAGCACAGTGGATAAGGTGCTGGCCTGCGAATCCAAAGGTCGCTGGTTTGATTCCCCAGTCAGGGCATATAACCAGGCTGCAAACCAGGTCTCCAGCCAGGTCTGTAGCTGGAGGCAGGTGAAAGTGAAGGGCGACCATACATTGACGATGCTTCTCTCCCTTTTGTCCTCCCTCCCTGCCCTTCTCTCTAAAAATAATGAATAAAATCTTTTTTAAAAAATACGATCTCATACTCCTCCTTTCCTCAATCTTTGCTATTTGCTCTGCCTAAATACTCTGCTTACTGCTTCCTTAAGGCAGAAACACTCTTCTACTCCCAAAAGTTATGTATCTCTTGGGCTGCTCTCAGGGAGAGTTGGCTCTCTCATCTTTTAAACAAATTGCATTTTCTGCCTCAGACCCTTTTAAAAACCTAAAGACATTTTAATTACCCCTTTTTTCCATGTCTGTTTCCCTTACTAGCTTGTCAAAGGCAAGGCACAGTACCTTTTTGTCTTTGTATCCCAAATATCCAACAGTGCTAGGTACATTCAATGGATACAGTAAATATTAGGCATATCTCCTATGAGAGAAAATGGATAAGTGAACAAACAGATGAACCAGTGATGGAAAGATATAGGTGGGCAAATGACTGAGTAATAAATCTCTGTTCCATGCTTCATGGCTGAGATCCCTGGAAGTTACGTATCACCAAAAAACTGAGTAAAGGACAGACTAGGTTCAAGGCCTGGGGCTCTCCAGCTGAAAACTCTGTCTTGAGAGGTATAGAACAGTACTTGATGCACTGCTGCTCTTAACCAGTGAAAACAATATTAATTTCCCTGTAAATTAGGGATGTGGGGACTGCATCAAGACTTTCTTCCTCTTTCAACTTGTGTCTTCAAATAAACACCATCAAAAGTTACTTAAAATACCCTGAATCTCCATTTCTTCTTCTGTAAAATGAAGGTAATGCCATATAATTCATAAAATTATTTGGAGAGCAAAATGCTATAATTCTTGTGGAAGTGTAAAGCAAGGAGGGGATCGCATAGTAATCAATATGTGATCCAAATATTTCCACGGTCCTCCTTTTCCTTGTATTGTCATGAATATTGAGCCTAATCTAGCTTCTGCAGTAAACTGCTATCGTAGAGATTGCAAGGTGTTCTCAAAACTCTGGGTACACAGCCAGCCCACATTTCCCAGCTTCCCTTGCTGTTAGTTGTGGTCTTGGGACTGGTTCCAGCCCATGGAATATAAGTGGAAGTGACGGTCAGGCCTGATCCCTAAAGACCACCTGTAGACACTCGTCCCTTTCCTTTGTCTCTTCTAGTTGTCCAGAATGGAGACCAACCCCAGGAAGGACTTGAATCCACTTGTGGAAAATGGCAGTCTGTGTTCCTGAATGCATAGAAAGGAGATGTCAACCAACCAGTTCACCAGCCCAGCACTGTAACATAAGTAAGAACTTAATTCCATTTTTTCTTGAATGACTATGCATTTTGGAAGACAGGTGTTTGAAGTCCCCTAATTAACATAACTGCACCCTCCTTAGGGCAGCACCCATAGCACTGAACAAGTAACAAAATGAGAACAGTGTTTGGCAAATAGTAAATACTCATTAAATACTTCTAAAAGAAAAAAAGAATGCATGGCTCTATCAGTTAACAAGTGCCAGTGCTGAAAACGTGTCCTTGAATTTGAATTCATGGACTTTCTCAAAATTGACAATAAAGACAGTGTGCAAAGTATTATAGCTTCTGGCTTTCCTACCGTGTAATTCTCAGCACATATTGATTTTGCAGCTCAAATCTTTGCAATTCCCTGATAATGCTATTCCTCAGAATAATGGTGCAGGAAGGTCCCCTACGCCCACAATTGTACTGGTTGGGTAGGAACTGTGATTTTCTTTAACCACGGGTATCTGCATTTGCTCAGGCCCTCATTATGGTGCCTGGGATGTTATTTAATCTCCAATGAATCTTTTCTGAACTCTTTTCCTCCTTGTTAGGAAAGCCAGTCTAGTCCCTTGAAGAGGCTGTATTGGCTTCACTATCATACTTCCCAGATAATCCTCAGAATTACCTCATCTGATTTCTACTGCCTCTCAAACAAGGAAGGTGTATATGTGGGCAGTGCCATGTCAGACCTTCCCTAAAGGTCTTCCCTAAAGGTTTCATGCTTTAGACTTGAACCAATTATTAATTTGTCAAGTGTCTACTGAAGGCCTTCAACATGCTTTTTGCTAGTGAGGAACTTGTGATCTAGTTGGGAAAATAAGACAAATAATCAAAGAAATATCATCACTGAATTTTTATGTAGACCTTGGATATACAGAGAATTTGCATTATGCCAAGTAATTTACTCCATAATTTATTTGTTTATTGAATATATCATGTCCCAGGACTTATTTTACAAGCTGGGGATATATCAGTGAATAAAATAATGCCCCTAATCTAATAAGCTCTCAACCAAATACTTCTACTTACAATTTTATCTGAAATACATCATAAGTTTTATTGACTCTGAACATGCTAACTCTCTACCTAGAATGCCCTAATGTTCTTTCTACCACTCCACTCCATCAAGTCAACTTTCTGCATCTGAGAGCTGCTATAGCCATTCAAATTTCTGCCCAGATTCTTCCCTTCTATTATGCTGTTCCGATCATCCATATTTTAGACCAAAACCCATGCTGCTCTGTGTGCCTTTCATAATTTTATTTTTGCATTTGTCGTGTTATGATTAGAATTATACAGATATATTTCTCCTCTTAAAGGGTAGTGTTGGAAGACAAGGCCTGTGTCTTATCCACCTGTAGGTTCCCATGCCTCAAATCAGGAGTGACACACAATAATTAAGTAAACTGTTGCTTCCCTGGACTCAACTTAAAGGGAGGAAAGTCAAAGCCCAATTTAATAAAAGTGCTTGCCCATGAACACTGAACCAGTTAGCAGCAGAGCTGAAATTAGATCCATGCCCTTGCCCAGATAAATCAAATTCATTGCCATGGACCATGTGGTTTGCAGGAGTTTTGTATGAAGACAAATGTTAGTTCTGCACCTCAGTTGGCTGAATACAGTACACCAATCTGTCTATGTTTGGTAGTATAATTATTTATGTTACTCAGCTTTCAATATCTTTTGTGTGCAGGCTATCACTATTAAGAAATAAAAATATGTAAAACTAAGGCAGTACCTTTATAAGAAAGTCATAACCTAGGGGAGACAGGGAATGTATTAAAAATTGTAATATTTTTCTTCCTCCTTCTAACCCATGCTAAAATTCTTTAAGGAAAAATCCAAAGGGTGTTTGTTTGTTTGAGATTTTCCTATGGCCTACCACAGATTTCAATACAGTCTATTTAATAGATAACTACTCCAGAAAACCTAAAATTTTTCATTTCTGTATGTATAGTAAGAAACTTACAGCTTTTCATAATTTGCCCTTACCTACCATTACAGAATAGTGGGTCCGCAGCTAGGATTCATTCACCAGTCAACAGTTTTTCACTAATGCATTATTTTGGTAAATATACTTATTGAGTTCTTCTTCTTCTTCTTCTTCTTCTTCTTCTTCTTTTTCTTCAGTAAATTACTAAATGTTCTATATGTATGATTTCATGTAATCTCTATAGGGAGAATACTTCTATTTCTCCTTTTATAAATAAGAAGTTGGAAACCAATAGAGGTGAAGCAACTTGACTAAACTCATCCAGACAGTAATTTTCAGACCTATAATTTCAACTTGGGTCTTTCTAGATTCAAAGCTTATGTTCTTCTCTTTCTTTCTTTTTTTTAACCATATCAGAGTTTATAAATTGTTAGTGTGATGGTTCCAGGTTGGGGGGATGGTGGTGTGCATAGCATTAATTGGGTGGAAAAACAAAATGTGATATCATTGAATTTATTTTTTAAATGCATATATTATTTTAAATAAAGGTACTAAGATGTCTAGTTGTCTACATGTCATTCTGGGTCACCAAAAAACAAACAAACAAACAAACAAACAAACAAAACCAGCCACCAGATCTCACCAATGTGAAATGACTGTCCCTTGAATATACTAGTTTAAATAGTCAACTGTTCCCCTGGTCAGGTAGCTCAGTTGGTTAGAGCTTTCTCCCAATACACCAAGGTTGTGGTTGGATTGCCAGTCAGGGAACATACAAGATTCAAAAATAAGTGGAGCAACAAACCAAATCACTGTTTCTCTCTCTCTCTCTCTCTCTCTCTCTCTCTCTCTCTCTCTCTCTCTCCCCCCCCCACCCCTAAAAATCAATCAATCAATCAGTAAATCAATGAAATGGGCAACTGTGCAAACATGAAATGTTTTTTGAAGTTAAAGATTTTGCTGCAAGAAAGGAAAGAAGGGCTTTGGCATGGCCCACGTAAGGCCCATTTCTGAAAACCCAGTCATTTTCCCACTGCCTTGGTACCACGTTTAACCACAGGCTAACCTATTGAAATGCTGAGATTTATGGAATATTTTCTGAGGAGGAACACAGCTTCATCTTATACCCAGATGGCTCCTTTAGAGACCAACCTTTAAAACTGTCTAGGCTGCAAGAGCTGAATAATTTTGTAAATGAAGTATTTAAAGGTTTAGTGTTTTATACAGCCAATAACCCCGAGAACACTGAGACCGCCAGTAAGAAGCTTAAACACACTCTTGAGAAGACAAACAGAGACATCATTAAATAAGTGCTTATAATGGCTGCCCCCTTGATTTTCTCATTTGGGGACTTTTATCAGCTCACTTTCAACAGAAAGCAAAGAAAAATATCTTCCCTTTTAATGTGCTTATTGAAATAAAAGGCATTTGTTTTATTTTTCCTTGCTGGTCCCTGAATCCCTTTTCTTCCCAACAAAACCTGCTGAGAGCAGTCTTCTTTTTTTCTTTGGAGACAATGGTTTTGGAAACAAAATGTTGGTCTGTCCATGGGATCAGAGGACTGGGGAGGGGCCCACAGTGAGCTGAGGCAGAAGCACTAATTGTCAATGACCTATATCATGGGGAGCCCTCCAGCATACCTCCTGCACAGAAGCCTTCTCTGCAGAGGCCTGAGAACGCATGAATAGTCACCCAGCAAGATGAAAGCGAAACACACCCTGAGCTGTCTTCCTTTTCCTTTAAGTCCTTAAGGATAAATCACAGCCATTGTTACCCCAATATTAATGAGTCAAAGACTTCAAAGAAGATTTCTCAATAACTTAAAAGAGTAGATTTAATAATAGGGAAAAACTCCATTTATATCCAATGTAAAGATATATTCGTTTGCCCTTCCCTATACTTAAAAAAATTTAAAAAAAGAAATAAAGAAACTTTTATCCATTGCTGACTAATCCTCAGTGTTAACCTGGCTCACAGCCCATATCCTCTTATTTGATGCTGTAGCAAGGTGGATAAAATTTCAGCTACGTAAAACCAGTCCTTGGAACCAATGTACTGGATTAGGAAGTTATGTAGCTTGTGTGAAGGACCCTGGATGAAGGGAGGGCTCTTACTCTACATGATTCCATTGATGATAATAATAAATCTCATGCCTAGTTTAAGAATATCTTTAAAACAGTGAAGAATTGCATTCAGAAATAATTATGTCTATAAAAAATCAAAACAAAACAAAAATCAGTTTGATAACCTCCTTTCAGATGAATTCAACGTAAGGCTTATTGCTCTATTTTTTTCACTCATGTCGGTACCCCACAAAAAACTCATGAGTAGCTACAATGTGCCAAATATGAGGTTTTGTATGACTAGTTGGAGAGGTGGGGATGGGGACATACACTAACAATGAAAGTGTGCTGTGATAAGTAATACAAAGGATGTAAAATATATGTAGATGCTTTGGCCACTGAGAAGGGCACACACCCAGGAAAATGGGGGTGGTTTCAGAGGCAACGTTTCAAGGCCAAGAGGGCAGATTCACCTGAAGACCCTATGAACCCACAGCTGGGTGTGGCTGGAGCACAGTTACAAAACAGGGAGAGCAAATGGTAAGTGCACCAGGAAGGAGCTCAAACCCATGCTAACCTGAAAGACTAGAAAGCCGGAGGGCAGCAGGACCAGCTCTGTGTTTTGGGCAGGTGATTTCAGTCAGCCAAGGGCCAGGCAGATAAGATGGATGGAAGGATCTGGTCTGAAGAAAGAAAGGTGCTTGGCAGCCCTTCACTGTCTTTCACACAAAGGAAAGGGAGCACCAGCTCTTGCACCCCTCCCCAATGCTGCTTCCTGAAGGGAGCAAGCAAACAGGTGTCAGGCCAGCCAGGAGAAGCCCTGTGCCTGTTCCTGTGTGTGTTGGAGGGGCAGCACAGAATGGACAAGAGAGAGGCACTGTCCTCATTTTTGTGACCATCTGAGTGACTGCTAACTCTGCACACCTCACTGTGACTGAAATAGGTCTCTAGGTATATAGACTTGGAGGGCAAGCAGGAATCCACATGTTGCAGCCCAGTTTTGGTGGCAACATGAGAGTATTTTAACCTCTACCTGGTTCCTGTGTCTGGTTTGCTATTGGCTCCAATGCAGAGGGAGAGGGGCATGATTCACCGACCCTCCCAAAGGTTTCCCAATAAAATCTAAATCAAATAAATGGCCTTGGGCATGAGAAGAGAAAAGAGATTGCAGACACTCTGCCGTTGAAAGAAGATGTGGTGTCATCAGTAATAAAAGGCATACGATCTTTCAGAACCAGCGCAAAGCAAAACAACTAAAACAAAGCAAAAGCAAAACAAAACAAAGTAAACCCTCTAGGCTGAAGAAAGAAAACTCTGTAAGATAGCATTCTTTTTCTGCGTTCCTTAACATTGTAGGTGTATTTATTTTTCATATAAAACTTTCCTGCGTCAAAAAACACATTCAGGCCATCCTCTGCTTGCCACATACTTCATTCTCTCTGATGAAAAATAATTGCTTTGAAGGGGGAGGGGCACCATGTTTGGACATCCTTAATCAGTGCATTACCTGATAAGACATTTATTAAGGATAAAACATTTCTTTTATCCCAATAGCTGCCTCAGCAGTTGTTCAAATGAGGAGGGGGGTGGGGGGAAAAGCCTTTATCATTTCCTGATCTCTCTAGCAAATTGCCAATTTATGCACAGAATATTACAAATACTGCTGAATTATTTGAGCCTGGAATTAATTTAGAAAAATCTTCTCCTTCTTTGAGTGCCCAGGGATTTGGCTTATCTTTATTTGCTGAGGGAACCATGTCACTGAAAGCAGTCCCGGGATTATTTCAAGTGAATGAATAATGAAATCTCCCAGCTTTCTAATGGTTTCCAAATTCCATGACTAGCTCAGGTCGCTCTCCCGGGCTAGTTCGTTGGCTGGGTTCTCTTGCGATGCAGCAAGCATGCCAGGCTCTACACAGGAGCTTCAGTGTGGAGCAATTCCAGTCAGTGAGAAAAACCCACTGTCACTGGAGGCTACCGAAGGCTGCTTTGGAACCGGGAGAACAGATATTTCATCCTTCGAACAGTATCATCAGGGTAACATGTACAAAATAATCTATTACCAAAAGCAGCTATTAAAAAAAATAATCCTTCACTAGCGTGAAATCCTTAATCATGGCAGAAATCATGGCTTTTGCTGGAGGTAAGAACATGCCAAACAAGAGAGAGGCCTTCTTGGTTTTAAACCAAGGGTATGTTCAGGATGGAAAGGAAAGAATCCCAATAAATTGCTATTTTACACCAAGTTTTCTATGTAACAGAGCTATGCTTCTAAAAACCCTCTGTGCTTCATGCTAATCAGTTATGTAACCAGTAACCATCCTGGTTATGCATTTCTTTTTCTTGCTCATCCATGGATATTTATTGAAGGAAACAATAGATGTAGAAAAATGAAAACAAAATATATGTTTATTTATTTCTTTTAAAGATTTTATTTAGTATTTTTAGAGAGAAGGGCAGGGAGGGAGGAAGAAAGGGAGAGAAACATCAGCGTATGGTTGCCTTTCACCTGCCTCCAGCTATGGACCTGGCTGGAGACCCGGTTTGCAACCTGGTTATGTGCCCTGGCTGGGAATCGAACTAGCGACCTTTGGATTCACAGGCCGGTGTCTTTCCACTGAGCCACCAGCCAGGGCCTATATGTTTAATTTACAAAACCAAAGTTACATATTTATTATTTGGCAAAATCACTTCAGTAATTTCTCTATTCCTCCCCAAATACATATACACAAACACACAGATTAAATTGAAAATGCAGACCTGCATTCTTCTTTTCCATTTAGATCTTAAGTATTTTGTCAAGTCAGTCATTAAAAACAAAAAACAAAACAACAACAGCAACAAAAAAATACTTTACAGCATATAGTACTCTTTGTTGTCCATCAAATGTCCATTACACAGAATATCAGTGACTACTTTTTGTTTTTAAACAACTGAATCCCTAACACTCAAAACAGTGCCTGGCAAACAGTAGGTGCTCAATAAATTTCTGATGAATGGCTAAACAAAATAATATAAATAAGTGAATGAATGAATGAATGAATGAGTGAATGAACGAACGAATGAATAGATAAATGGTTTCCCCTTAGAACCGCTGAACGCTCACTTGATCCATCACACTACTATGCCAGCAAACCAGTATGTTAGAAGCAGACTTCGTCATAATGATTTTCTGAGTAAATAACTCCGAGTCAAACATGCTTTTGACTGAAATTGTTTTAACTCATTTTATTATGTACCGTATATATATTCTATGAAACCCAAACCACACATCTCTTCTGTTCAATTATATAAAATCACCAAGTCTCTTTTTCAGTTTACTGACAAAATCAGAATGTTACCCCAGTCTAGTCATAAGCCCCTCTCACATTTCTGACAATTCTATTGACCCGAGAATTCAAAGCATTAAAATAAATATCATCAGTTGGAAATATCTACTGATTAAGCATTAAACCTAAGATGTAAAATTACTATGTGCAAGAGGCTGCCATTTCCTGGCTATTCATCTCTTTAGGTGCAATTTTGATACATTTGCCTTAATGTGCCATTTATGATACGTATACCTTAAATCAGCAGTGAAATGAAACCAACATCATTAATTCCACAAAAACCAGGGAGCTACCAAATGTATTGTCTTGCCCTGTGCAATGTTATCAGCATGTTATTTCCCATGCTGGATATTACAATTGCTCTGTATTATCCCTTATTACTTTAAAGGCAATTTTACATTTCACATTCAAATTAATGGCTACTCTCAAGGGGTTTATTATGTTTAATTACTTCTTATTTCTGAATTCTCTCTTTCTCTCTGAACATTCTTTCTTTAAGTGATGGTCAAAGACTTGAGGTGTAAAGAGAGAACATAAAAATTGTTAAAGTGGATGCTGATTAGAATAGAGGTAGAATTTGAAACATATTCTCTTTATTGTTTAATTTTTTTTCTTTTAAAAAATATCTAAGCCCTGGCAGGTGGCACAGTGAATAAGGCACCAGCTTGCGAACCCAAAGGTCACTGGTTCGATTCCCCAGCCAGGGCACATAACAAGGTTCCAAGTCAGGTCTCCAGCCAGGTCTGTAGCTGGAGGCAGGTGAAAGGCAACCATACATTGATATCTTTCTCTCTTTCTGCTTCTCTCCCTTCCCCTCTCTCTAAAAATTATAAAATATTTTAAAAAATTCAACTGTAACAGCAGAAACAATAAAAATAAAATAATAAAAAATGTATCTTTCAGTTACAGTTTATATTCCATATTATTGTGTACTAAGTTCCAACACAGAGCATAGTTGTTAGAGATAATCATATCCACTACAAATTGATTCCCCCTGACATTTCAAACACCCACCTGGAAACATACATAGTTATTACAATATTATTGACTATAATTCCTATGCTGAACTTTATTTCCCCATTATAATCATCTTTAAATACAAGAACAAAGAACCCCCAAGACATATACAAAGGTAGTATTTGGTCAGTTTAAGAACATGGTAAAGGACAAAGGTCCTAGGTCCACCAGAGCCTTCCTGTGTCACCCAGTATCATGTTCATACACACAAAAGGTCCACCAAGTCCTGCCTTTGACTGCAGTCTTAGCCAGAACTTCTTGCTAGTTCCCACCTGGCATTGAACTATACTGACATCGCTGATCTTTTCTGATTCTGATCTCGATCTTCATCTAATTCTTTTTACTGATTTGCCTTGTCCTTTAGACTCAAACCCTTGAATAATGTTGCCAGTTTTGTATTTTCATTTTCCTTTTTACTCAAGATGTGCAGGGGCTACTCAGCTAGCATGTTTCCTGCAGTGGTGTAAACCTGGATCCTCTTGAGAAGCATCTTAGATTCAGCTTGGTCATGCTGAGACTTCCTTGACCTTAATTCCCAAAGCAGACTTCAGTTTCCCTGGACTAGACCCACCCTAGTCCCTGGGCCCATTCTGAAGGTAGGATTTCTACCATCAGCTTCAAAATCTAGGGCTTGGCATTAAGTTGTCCTTAGGAACCTAGGATCTCAGTCGGTTGCACTTGAGTTTCCTTCCCTGGCACCCACCCAGGATCATGAGTCCCCAAGATGACTTCTCTGCCCCAAACCCTGTTTCCCTAACTCACATACCCCTCTCTCTAGATCATCGGCCCACTCCTGGGTTCTGTAGATTGCCTTTCATCGCACCTCAACTGTCCCTAGGACAGGAGGCAGACTTTGAGCCCCTTTTCTGGTGCCCCAAGTCCTGCCTCTTACAGATGTACTGCTCAGGTGTCATTGACATTTCCAGCTGCCTCTGTAATGCTGACTGGCACCTCCATTCTCCAGATTGTTCTCTGGCAGCTTCTTTAGCATTCTAGGTGCAGACTAACCACTGTCAGACGCAAGACTTAAAACTATGCATAGCACCTAGCAATTTTTGTGCATCTATGGTGGATGAGCCACATGCATTATCTCTTATTTCTTTCCATTATTTCATATAAGAAATGGATTATTTTCTCTCACTTTGAAGATGAAGAAAAAGGCAGAGGGCCCAGGGTTCCACTGATGTGAGAGTCAGAGCCTGGATTTGAGACCCTGGCCTTTTCTCTATTGGTCAGATTCTCTTTTTACTTTTACTGGTTGCCTACACCAAATGGCCTCAGACTTGGTCTTAATAGAAGAAAACTTTATTCTCCCTGAGTCTTAGAAGTCAGAGTCTAAAATCAGTTTTACCAGTTGAAGTCAAACTATTAGTAAGGCTGTACTTTCTTCAGAAGCTCTAGTAGAGATGCTATTCTTTCTTCTTCCAGCTTTTTTGGGCTGCTGGTATTCCTTGGCTTTGTGACTGCATCACTCCAATCTCTGCCTTGATGGTCACTGCCTTCTTCTATGTCAAATCTACCTCAGCTTCCCTCTTAAAAGGACACTGCATTTAGATCCACTTGGGTAATCCAGGATAATCTCCCTATCTCAGTATGCAATCTATGCAAAATCCCATATGAAGTAACATCCACAGTGTCTGGGGATTAGAACATGCATTTTGTGGGTGGCAGGGGGCATGAGTGTTATTATTTAGGCTGTCACACCAATAAACAACACATTTCCAATTTTCATCCATTAAAAGCACTGGCTTTTTTTTTTTTTTGGCACTGTGAATATAAAATGAATGCTCATAAAAGTGAATTTCTTGAGTTTCTAGAACAAGATGCATGTGTTCCTCACATCTTATGTATTCCTCAGGGTTGCAGGAAAGCAGGCATTAGTCTGCTAATATTGTAGCAGGGGAAATGGAGGCTCAGGGAGAAATAGATTCTCACCTCTCACCGAGGGGTCAAGATAAAAGGGAGCAGTTAACATGTGAACTTAATAAAGTGACCATGACTGATTTTCTGTCTGAATAATCATCACGCTTCCCAGGCCCTTCTCTACCCCAACCATTTCCTTTCTCTCTTCTAGAAGACAGGCAGGATCTCTCACCAATCCTCTGACCAGTCCTCCAACCAGTTCAGGGGTTACCAGGCTCCTTTGTGTGGTCTGCCTCTATGGCCTGGGGCCATGCTGTCCGTCCTTCTCTTCTGATGCATGGAGATAATGACTTCCATGAGCTTCTCTCCCAAGTCACTCCTCTCATCCATACACTGTGTTACTTTCTCCCCTTGTAATTATTCTACATTTTTGTACTTTGAACTACATTCACCATCTGCTAGCCCAATTACGCAAATGATCCAAATCCTTTTGAATCTGGTTAAATTGTTCGAATGGATTTGCATGCTCTCTACTTCTAAAATCATCTGTGAGCCTGGATGTGACACAGCAAGTCATAAATAGATGGGAGTGGGAAGGTGGGAGGTGGGAGGGGGTGGTGGAGACATGTTAGAGTGATGTCAGGGAGAGAATGGAGGTGTGGGCTTGGTGAGGGGAGTGAATTCTGTACCTCCTCCCCCAAGAGCCAGGAGGTAATTGTAGCAACCTCTGAATGTGCAGGTTCAGCACCTTTGATGTCTCGTTTTTCATGCTCAAAAAATGACTTTTTCTGCTTTCTTGCTTCCTTGGAAGATTTTTGTGAGGATTAATGAGATGGTTTTGATTAAGCACCTTGGAGAGCAACACCACATAGATAATTGACACCTGGATGATGTTATACACTTAGCTGTTGTATAATAGCTGAAGTCAAAACTGCTTCTGCCAACCTTCTATCCATTTGGTTCCTGTCTTCTCTATGGTGGGTGCTCTTTGTGACCGGCACCCTGTTTGACCTCTGTGGGTCCCTGAACTGTTCCACCAACACAATATAAAATTTAAGCAGCAGCTGGGGAGATAATGAACACAGACTCAGCCCTGGTGTCAGGAGACTCAGTTTAGACAGAAGGGAGACCAGTAAAGAGGTAACTGAAACACAATGAAGTGAAGCCTGTAGGGAGAAAAGCAGATTCTAAAAGAGGAGAGAGGAAGGTTACTGATTACAACTGGGCTAGCATGTCAGGGCATCTGACTCCAGCATGAGGAGCAGCTGAACTAAGTCTTCAACAAACAGGAGTTGGCCAAGAAAGGGAGGCAGAGAGGCAGGGAGAGAGGGAGGAAGAGAAGGAGGGAGGGAGGGAGGGAGAGAGAAAGAGAATGAGAGATCACAGACTAAGCAAACTGCATGTGCAAAGACCTAAAGAATAATAGGGCATGATGGTAGCATGATCTGTAATTTACTTAGGTCATAGTGAAACTAGTGTGCAAGAAGTAAAGGAAAGTATTAACCAGTTTTAAGAGGAACCCTTTCCTCTACCAATAGCTACCAATAACTTCTGGGCTTCTGCAGTCCCGAATGATTAAAAATAGGCCAGGACATCAAGTGCTATCTTAGAGAGACTTCAGAGCTTCCCAGATATTTTTTAACACTGTTCTCCATTTCTTGTTTGCTAATACACGAAGGAAGAGCGGAGTGACTGAGATCATTAAAAAAAAGAGGCACAAGTTTGTAAACCTCCAAGTTTGATCCTGATCATTCGTTCAGGACTGAAAGCATCCTGAAAGACCTCAGAGCTCTGCAACACATGCCGCAGTGAGCCGCAGGTGCACAGAGAAGCTGGCGGGGGGAGGCCTCGCTGACCTCGTCTGCCGCAAGGACAGACCCAGCTGTGGAGGCTTCATTGCTTCACCCATCAACTCAGATAAAGACACTATTACCTGAGTGTTAACATCGACTGCCAGGCAGTACAGGTAATCCTCACCTAAGGATATGTTTATGAGTTTAGAGAGAGAGGAAAAAAGAGGGAGACAGAGAGATCAACGTGAAAGAGAAACATCAATCAACTGCCTTCTGTAAGTGCTCTGACGGGGGATTGAACCTGCAACCTAGATATATAAAGTCCGTCCCAAAAGTATCAGCCATGCAAACTGTTTTAATTATATTGCCATTGGCTCAATACTTTCTGGACAGACCTCGTCTGTGTGTCCTGACTCGAAATTGAACCTGCAACCTTTTGGTGTACAGGATGATGGTCCAACCAACTGAGCCACCTGGCCAGGGCACATGATCTAATTTAATCTTCATAAGAATCCTGTGAAAGGGAACTCTTTGGGCATATCCATTTCATAGATGAGGAAACTGAGGCTCAATTTGCACGACTTTAGCTACTATTCAAACCACATCCCCCTGACACCCCTCCATCCAAGCAGTGAAATGTAGAGACATGATTCAAGTTTAGATCAGTTTGAATTCACAACCTGAGACCTCAACCACTAAGAATTAGGTTGACCGTTAAGAGTCAATGAAGTGGCATAAACTTCATAGATCCTGAGACTACACAGCACAGAAAATCCAATGCCCCTGCCTTGGTGCAGATAAGGAAACTGAGGCATAGAGAAGTCAGGGAAGTCACTTCAGGCCATAATGCAGGTTTGAGGTGCCCAGTGCTCGTTTTCTCGTGCTCAGAGTGATTCCATTGTTCATCTTCCCCCCTCACTCCTCAGCCCATTGCAGTAGGACCTGGGCAGCTTGCAGGCCACGTTATACCAGCTCTCTTAGTCATGCTTTCTACCTCCCAGCATGGCAGCATGGGAAAGCAGCTAATTTTAGAGATGGCCAGCCTGGGTTCACATTCTAGCTCTGCCATCTTCCGCTGCGTGACCTTGGGCAAGTTATTGGGCTCTCTGTGCGACAGTCAGTTCCACCTCCATGAAATGGGGTTCATGATAATAGCTATCAAATAGGATTGCTATGAGGATTAAATGAGTTGTTACATATAAAGAACTGAATCAGTAAGCACTCAATAACTGTTAGCTACATTTATGATGACTACGCCTACCCTCCTAATCTGTTCGTACTCACTGGCAAACTCTGGTAACCTCTGGTAGCTCACGGGGTCCACACTGCCACCCCAGCCTTTGCAAGAAACACAGTCAGCCAGTACATAATGCTTCACACCTCAAACTGTATCTACTTGTTTATCTGGCGTAGATTTCCTCCAAGTGTGGATACAGACACACTCAAGAGCTAATATTTGTTTTGTAACAAGAGACGATAAAGCTGAAGAGTCCTTTCACAAGTCTCTAAGGCAGATTAAAAAAAAAGAAGAAGAAGTGGATAAGGCACCAGCCTGCAATCCCAAAGGTCATTGGTTCGATTCCCCAATCATGGCACATAACTAGGTTGCAAGCCAGGTCTCCAGCCAGGTCTGTAGCTGGAAGCAGATAAAAGGTGACCATACATTGATGTCTCTCTCCTTCTCTGCCTCTCTCCCTTCCCCTCTCTCTGAAAATAATAAATAAAATATTTTTTAAAATATTTGGGATCACCTAACAGTCTCCATAATTTACTTATTTAGCAAATGTGTTGTTTATGTCTGCTCTCTGTTCCCACTGACTAGCTGTAAACTACATGAAGTGATCCATATCTATTCTGGTAAAATCCCAAGCAGCTAAAATTTGCTCATTTAAGTGTTGGTCTCAGCAAGAATCGGACCTGCTCCCTACAGAAAGCTATTGGAAAAAAACAAAACAAAAAGAGGAGAAATAAGAAGGGCATCACTTAGCTCAGTGGGCACATAGGAAGTGCTCAATGCACACTTGCTGACTAGTGAATGCAGCATCAGACATGACCCATACTAGCAGGATGACCTTGAGCAAGTCTCTACCACCTCTGTAATCTCCAACCCTCTTACCTGTAAAATGATTATAATACCACTCAACTCACAGATTATTCTACAGGTTAAATCACAGTAAGTGAACATTAAAAATGCTTTTCCATTCTGAAAAATGGTATGAAATGTTATTGTTGCTTTTACACATGGAACGGCAGGGGCATCAGTAGTCACTCATTTATTCTTTATTCATCATTCATCTAACCAGCACCTGCCCTGGGCAAATGGAAAAAACAGAGGTGCAGCCACTGTTCTCAAGGAGGATACTGGCTGGAAAGGAGAGAGGAGGACTTGGTAGAAGCTGAGGGTGGTTTCCAGCCAGTCAACAGGGAAAGTGACCATCAGCATAGTTTGAATCTAAAAATGCATGTCAGGGAGGGGAGGACAGGATGCACCTGGCAGGTTGAGAAGCTACTCAATGTGTCAGGCAGCTTGTATCTATTAACATGCAACCACTCTTGGCAATGAGCCTTGCTATTCCCATGGCACCCATGAGGAAACTGAGGCTCAAGAAAATCAAAGGACTTACCCAAGGTCACTCAGCTTTATGTGGCAGGAGCCACATGTGAACCACGCTTGCTGGGCTGAAATCACATCAGATAGAGTCATTAAGCAAAAACAGGGCAAGACAAGCTTTGTTTCCCTTAGAAAGAAAGTAAGCTCTTAGCAATGCTGGGCACCATACTCTGGGGAACCTGGTCCTGGGCCTTTGCTCTTGCCCTCAGTGCTTCTCCCCAGAGCTGGATAAAGAGACTGGGCATGAAACCCACAGGTTTGTACCCAATTGCAGGGCTGGCATTGCTAATTAGCTGGCAAGTTCCCAAAGGAATTTTTCCTCCTTTTTGTAGTAGTCAGTGGTTTTAGTCACACATCCTTTCAGCAATTACCCAGAGCTCTACCTAGGAAAGTCATTTGCATCTCTAAAAGACTCATTTGCATCCAGTCTGACCTCCAGGGCTCTGCCTCTCCTCTGGAAGGCACTGAACCACCATGTGAAATGTGATCATCTCTGAGCCTCTTCCACCTAGTGCAATAGGCAGGAGCACACCATCCTCCCTTCTCTGCTCCAAGCCTAAGGGAGAAGGTCCCAGGGGACTGCTCTCCGAATCCTGGAAATATGGGTCCCACGCTCCCAGGCAACTGGGGCAGGCCCACCATCCAGGTATCACAGAACACAGTGGACTTGAGCATGGTGTCACCAGCCAGGCAGCAAACATTTTGTGAGCTCCACATGTGAGTGAGGCATGCAACGGGTGGTGGGAGGCCTTCTTTTCTTTGGAGAAGCTCTGGAATCAGGAGTGTCTCTCACTGAGATCTATCCCTTAGGAGCAGGGTGACTTGGGCAAATTAAGAGAACCCTTTGGAGTCTTACGTTTCATCAGCTGTAGAATAAAAAGACACCTGTTGTGAATGAAATGATGTATATAAAAAGTTTTGGGCAAAACCTAGACAAGTGAGGGCTTATTACAGTAGCCGGTCCTAGAAGTGATGGTAGGTGGTAACAGCATCAGTGGTAGTACACTGGTAATAGTAACTGAGGAAAGGTAGAGGCATAGAGCAATGGTGGCCACGGTGGTGACATTGGCCAGGGTGGCAGTAGCAATAGTAACAGCCATAACAGTAGAAATAAGGTGCTAGACCTCTTAACTACTATCAGGAACTGAGAGGAAATTAAATGTCAAAGGCAGGGTGCAAGGAAAAGCTGCATTTCTTTTAGGGTTGGAGAGGAAAGCAAAGGAATAGTGGTGGGCTGGCCTGTCATTCACTGACAGTGCGTGTTTGTGCCAATAATTTTCATTACACTTGTTAGTGCGTTAAATCTGCACAATGAGGCCCTGGCTGGTAGCACACTGGATAAGGCGCCAGCTTGCAAACCCAAATGTCTCTGGTTCGATTCCCAGTCAGGGCACATAACCAGGTTGCAAGCCAGGTCTCCAGCCAGGTCTCCAGCCAGGTCCATGGCTGGAGGCAGGTGAAAAGGCAACCATACGCTGATGTTTCTCTCCCTTTCTTCCTCCCTCCCTTCCTCTCTCTGGAAATAATAAATAAAATCTTAAAAAATAATAAATAAAAAATAGATTAAAAAAATAAAATAAAATATAGAATAAAACAAACAAAGAAAAATAAAAATCCGCACAACGATCTTCTAAAGAAGAAAATGGAACTCAAGGTGGTTAGGTGACCCTCTCGAGATCACAGCCGTTAGAGGGTGGAGGGGGAGGTGGTCTGGACTGAAGGTCAGGTGTGCCTAATTCCAATCCCATTCCCTTTTGCCCTATACCACAGGGGGTGGAATGTAGGTGTCAGGGATATGGGCTCCCTGATTGCTCCTTAACCCTCTTGATTCTGGCTGGGGAATACCAGACTATAAACTCTTTGAAGAAAATGGTCTCTCCTCCTCCTTTTTGTACCCCAGCACCTACTCTCATCACAATGCCTAACATATAATAAACTTAATTCACTAAATATCTATTGTTCACTTACTAGGGTCTGGGAACTCTCCTAGGCAATTTGGGCACGTCAGTGAATAAAACACCGAAAAAAAAAAATTCTTGCCTTTGTGGAACTCATGTTCTGTCAATGGGAGACAAATAATAACCAGAAACATATTAAATAAGTTAAACAGAGGATTATTGAATGAGGTCAATGAACAAATGAATAATAGACTAGAGGATGGATGCCTGACCTGCCTCTGACCTTTTCCCCATCTGATCATGATCATATTTTCAATCATAAACTGCATATTGGCATTACAATTTGCAATGTATATCTGTGATTTTATCTAATTTCACATCAGTCCTGTGGAGAAGGCAGTTATGGATTCAGGTGCCCTATTTTGTGGAAAGGGAGACTGAGGGTCAGAGACGTCATGGGCCTTGCGCAAAGTTGAACCCCTAGGGACTGAAGACCCCTGAGCATGGAGCCTAGACACTGAGAGCAGGTCTCCTGACCTCCAGGTTCTCTCGCACTTCACTCACGCACATAGCAGAGTTCCCGGCTGTCAAAGGTATGGAAAAGCTGTTCTACTGTCAGGCACCTCTGTCTCAAGTCTTGTTTTTTTTTTTTTTTTTTATTTTATTGTTGTTATATTACATCCATCCCCCTTTTTACTCCCCTTTGTCCCCTTCTCAAGTCTTGGTCTTAACATATGTTCTGATCATCTACCCTATTGCCTCAATACCTCAGCTGTCACTATCAACAACCACAGTAATCTTAGTTAATAACAAATCAACAACTTACATATATATGCATGCTCTTTTTCAGCTTCCAAGGAGTTTTACTCCAACCGCCCTTAGACGTGAAACAGCCTAGACAGCTGTTACTGATTTCATTCTGCAGAAAAGGAAACAGACACGCACTCTGGAAGGGTGATGAGGAGCTGGAGACAGTTTCGGTGAGCGCTGTGGTAGGTAGGGCAGGATGGGTGATCACACCTTTCTCCTATATCAGTGGGCTCCCCCCACCATGAGCCCCACACCCAGCCCCTGCGCACAGTGGTCTTGTCCACCCCGCCTCCAACTCCCGGCTCCCTTCCCATGAGTCAGCGGCTGCCATCCACACTCCTCATCTTTATGCAGCTGAGAGGTGCAGGATGTGCGTTCTTGTGTGGAAGCCTGTAAAATCTATTTATGGACCTAATTGTCAGTTTTCATGAGTGACAGACATACAGTGCTTTGACTACCCGGCATAATGTGTCTGTATCTGACATTTTAAATAGAAATCTCTCTCTTTCTCCCCTCCCTGCTCTTTCAGGAAGTAATCTGAGGTAGCAGGTATTTTTAAATTCATGTATCTTTAATTATATCTACACAACTGTCAGAGATAAATGATTTCCTCAATCTGGCTCTTCTTAAAGGCAAATTGGAACTTAAGACACACCAAAAAGAGCTTCAGCAGATACGCTACCGGTAAGAAAGACCCTCACTAGCAAGGACTTTGGCTATAGTCAAGTTCGAGTCGTAGATTAATTTCGTGCAATGTTTCTATGAATTATTGAAAAAGCAGCACTCACGTGGACAGCAAAGATAAATGCATATGAACCAAATTAAAAAGCACATGACAGGCAGAGAAGGGGTTCTATGTGGAAATACCTACATCCTGCCCCCAGAGACATAAGTAACAATAGGTCCCAGGTGGCATCCATGGATGTTAACCTCAAAAGAAAATCTCACCTTCCTATGTAAGCAAAATGAATCTAGAAGCTTGAGGTCAGTCAATACTTCACAAACAATCTCACCCAGCTCTCCCAGAATTCCTGGTACCAGAATTCCTGCTGGGATAAAACTCATTTAACAAAGATTTGCTCCAAACCGGTGGGGTCTCAGGAACAAGGCATGGCCCTTGAAGGTGAAGGGCCCCCAATATAGAGGGGACAGAAAATGAGCCAAGCGTCAGCTGGAGACAATGGGAGAGAGCACCAAGGGATACAGGTCTCTAGCAGAGAGCTGGGGAGGCGGAAAACTCGGTGCAAGTTCTCGAGCTAACCAGGTATGTGCTGCTGGGAAAGTTCATTTCTCTTTCTTCTCTGGTAACATGGGGTTCATAATACTTTGCCTCTGTGAGCCTCACATGCAATCTGGCTTCTGTTTCCTGTGGTTCTCTCATTCCTGCCACTCCCCTTCATGAATCCTGTGCTTCAGCATTGTGAGTTTCGCGCCTTTCTTCCAAATACTAGGGTTCCTTGTGCATCAATACACGGAGCATCATGCACGTCTCCCTTTTCCTTAATGAGCTTCTAATCAATGTTCATGACCTATCTTGAATGCCACCTCTTCTAGAAAGCCTTCTTCTATCCCTGGTACATTTATTGCTCCCCTGATCTCTGGTAAATACCTTCATTGTGGTGCGTATCACAGTGAACTACAGATGTTTTATTGTCTGTCTTTTCAACCAGTTTGTGTCCCAAGAAAGAAACTTTTATACTTTACATTCTCAGGGCTTGGCTAGTGCTGGCTCATGGCAGAGAGGTACTTAATAAACTGTTGTTTGAATAGTGAATTGATGAATATATGATGAGTAATATGTATAAATAAATACCTGATTAACTTTCAAAAAGCTACTTTTAATGAATGGTTACCATGTTCTAGACACATAGGTACAAGCATATAATTTCAATCACCCACAGCAACTCTACCATGTAGACTTGTCCTAAGAAAACTTACGGCATGGGTACAGACCAATCAAAACTATTGTCAGTGACAGATGATATCAGCCCTGTAGATCTTGTAATGTACTCACTGTCAGCCCCCAAAGATACTGTCATGTCCTAATCCATGCATCCTATGAATGTGACCCTACTTAAAAAAATGGTCTTTCCAGATGTAAGGAAGAATCTTGAGATGAGGAGTTTACCCTGTATTATTTGGGTGTGTCTTAAGTCCAATGATAAGTGTTCTTCCTTATAGGAGACGCACTAAAGAGAAAGCTATGTGAAGACAGAGTAGCAAGAGAGGTGGCCATAAGCCAATGAATGCCAACAGCCACCAGATGCTGGAAGAGACAAGGAACAAATTCTCCTTTATAGCGTCCATGGGATTTGCAACCTGACGACACTCTCATTTTAGAGCACTAGCCTCCAGACTATAAGAGAGTAAGTCTCTGGTATGAGTTTTAAAGCTACCAAGCATATAGTATTATGCTACAGTAATCATAGGAAATTACTACAGACAGATGCTTTTATCTCTGTTACAAAGATGAAGGAATTGAGTAGGGAGAAGGGACTTCTTCAAGGTCCACAGCTGTTCATCAGCAGAGATGAGATGCACATCTGACCCATCTTATTCTTAAGCCTTTGTGCTCTGTGATGTCAGGATTCTCTCACAGGCAGCCTCTGTAGGGAGACACCTCCTATGGTTCTCAGTTCAAGCTTCTGGTACATGCAGATGCCCAGGTCCCACCAGTGGAGATGCCCACTCATTGGGCCTAGGAGGGGGGAGGGGGGCGTGGCACCTGTGTGTTTAGGACAGATGTTCCAAGTGGTTGTGCTATACTGTGCGGTTGAATACCACAAAACTGAAAGGCTGTTTTTACTCACAAGGTCCTACCTGAATGCCCACTCTGTAACAAATATGGCTAACACACAGAAAGGTAAATTAGAGAATAAAGCAACCATCAACTTAAAATCTATCGCTCCATCTTTTCCGGAGGCACCCCTTGCTGTCCCATGCTGCTGATCTTAAAAGAAGAGATTGGGGCTTGGGAAACAAATACATGAGTTGGTTCTAAACTAAAGACATTTCAATTCCCCATCAGCTTTAAGTCATTTGCCATTCCAAGAAGCTGAGGTAAATATTTAACATTTGATTCCTAGTCCATAAATATTTACACGTAGGGATTTCCCCATGTTTGACAAGCCCACCCGAGTTTTCACGCTCTCAGCAAGTGTGACTGTGGCACCTCGCAATTGCCCACCCCAAAGCAAGGAGCATCTGGCCATTCATCTGGGAATTCAGATTGGGGGACACTATATGGGGCCCCAGGGTGCAGCCATGGTCACTGAGCTCTGAGAACTATTAACAACTTAACAACTACTTTGGGGAAGGAAAAGCAACAGTGACCTAAAAAAAAAAAAAAAAAAAAAAAGGTGGGGTGGGGGGAGAAGAAAACGGAGAAGAGGAGGAGGAGGAAGGAAAGAAGAAGGAGGTGGAGAAAACTGAAGATGTTGTAACTAGTACGTTCCAAAGGTTCCTGTGGTAGTTTTTATTTGTTAACTTCATGGCAAATTAACAATTAAAATGGAATTCCAATGTAAAAATCTTGAAAGAATTGCACTAGAAAATCCAGCAAATTCTCTTTAAATCCTTGTTTAGGAATCTTAGAATAATTGGAATGATGCTGGGAGACTCATTCCAAGTTTATTAAGTTTTATTAAGTTTATTAATAAACTTATTAATAGCTTTATTAAGCTTAGCTACTTTATTAAATGTGTGGTATCCTGCTAGGAGTTGAAAATGAAAAAGACCCAACCTGTTCCTTCCTTGACAAGTCTTTACTCTCTTCCTAAATGACTTGTCATATAAAAATAAGACTTATCACTCATTCAATATATATATACAATAATCTCTAATTCTAAAATACTAATATTATGGGTGAACAAAGAGGATCTGCAGGTTAAGTAGCCCGTCCAAACTTATATTTCTTATATTTCTTGTATGCTGTGGAGCCATGTTTCAAACACAAAGGACCAGTCAAGGGTCAATTAGGCAAAGTGAGCCCTTGCCAACTATTCAAAGAGGGGATTTAATGCAGGAGAACCTTTACAATGGTGTTGGAAAAGCTGAAAAGCCAGGGAAAAGGAAATGACCTGAGGATTAGCAAAAGCAAGAAGCTGCTACGAGCCCCATGACTAGAGCAAGAAAAGGAGGGGTTATGACCAGATGCTGGGTATGGGGCCATCCTTTGAGAGGCAGGCAGCTAGAACTTTGGGAGGGTTGCCCCTGAGGGCTGCAGCCCTGAGAGAGGAGCCCTCTGGCAGGGGTTGTATCCACGGAGAAGACACAATGACAACTAGAAGCAGAATGAGTGGAAGAAGGGCCCTGACTTCTCCCTTCGTCCAATCCTCCACTTGCCCACTGGCTCCTTCCATTGGCTGAGCCCAGCTGGAAGCCCTTTGTCAGAAAAGTGTAGGAAGTGGGGATGATTCTGGGACAATGACCTGCCATGCACAGTGGAGAATAAATTTGGGAGCAAATCAACACACCAGGCCTATCTTATTTCATAGCCCTTTTCCTTGCTGATAGAAGGGCACTACTATCAACAGAAAAAGCTGGGATCCAGTCTTAGACATGCCATTGCTCTCCTTGGGACCACAAGCCAGCCACACATACACTGTGCCTCTGTTTTGTAAAAGCATCCTGGTTGTATGTCCAGCCTTACCCTGAGAGCTGACTCAAGCACCATGTAGGAGGACATGTGTGGCGGGGCTTGGCCCACTAGCAGGCCAGCAGTGCACCTGCTTACCTTGAACCTCAAGGATGGGTTTTCTTACACATAACAATAGAGTATATCCAGATCCACCCCCCTTCTTTCCCTTCAGAATATCTCCTTCAACCTCTCACCTGCGATGCTCCTTGTCTCTGCCCAAGCAAGCCTGCTTAGTTAGCTCTTTCCTTTCCAAGGATATTTTCCAGGGGCTTGGAGAAAGGAGAATTTCATATAGAGAGACTGGCTGGTTGGGGAGAAGGGTTAACTATGGGTGCTGCCCAATAATCCTCTTTAAATCATATATAGCAAGAAATAGCAGACAGTGCTGGGCTTTGGGTCTTTGGGATGCTCAGCCTTCCAGATTGCTTCTTTCATGAGGGTTCTCGGTCCATTTCTTTTTTTTACAGATTCTATGTATTATTTCCAGAGAGAGGAGAAGGGAAAGAGGCAGAGAGGGAGAAAAACATCAATGTATGGTTGCCTTTCACATACCTCCAGCTACAGACCTGGCTGGAGACCTGGCTTGCAACCTGGTTATGTGCCCTGGCTGGGAATTGAACCAGTGACCTTTGGGTTCCCAGGACGGCACCTACCCACTGAGCCACCAGCCAGGGCTTCAGTCCATTTCTTGTGACCAAAACAAGATCAAAGGTCAAGAGGTGTTTGGTAAAGAAGGACTGACATTTGGTCATGAGAATTACTGAAAAGAACGGCTTGCTAGATGGAAGTCTGATAATATGGCCTACAACATCTTTGGAGAGCTTGAGTTCTTTCAGGGTGCAAGGCAAGGGAAAGGCCAGAGAGTTGTGTGTCTGCCCATGGGAACTGCCATCACATCCCAGAGCTACAGACATGACCCTGTGTGAGGCTGCCGGCTTTCTTCTGCCCACCTCCCTGGATGATGGGGTTCCTGCCCAAGCCCTCACAGTCTCCTGCTCATGACCAGTGGTACCATCCACCAGTCACTGAGCACCGAGAGCAGCCAGGCACAGTGGTCTCCACACTACCCTTCATAGGAACTCTGTGCTGCTGGCACAGGACTTTCATTATATAACTGAGGTGACTGAGATGGTGGGTATCAAGCAATTTATTAAGTTACTCTGTTACTAATAAAAGCTACTAAGAACATCTATTATTCGATGAGTCCTTACTTTGCAAGCCAGACACTGTACTAAGTTAGTGCTTTACGGTTAAGCTCAAAACCATGACAGGCTTCTTGACAACTAAGGATGATGGCCCAGGGTCTGAGAGAGATGTAAACTGCCCTTGTTCACCATACTCGGAAGGGGCAGAAGCAAGATTCAAATCCAGATCTCTCTGCTGCTAGGGCTCTTAATTACTATTCACCATCCGTTCATTCATTCACCCAACAAATGTCTATTGGACACATACTAGGTGCCAGACACTAGTGGAGGTGCCGGTGGCAGAGTAATGGTCATAGCAGTGTCCTGGTTGAGCAGACACTCACAGCGGTGACACTGCAGTGTTGGGTGATAGTTTCTCCATCAATGCTCACTGAGCACCTCAGTGCCAGGCACCACAGTAGGCCCTATCACACGGCTCCTAAGTGGAAAGGCCAGTTGGAACATCACACTGGCACTGTCTGCAGGACCAACACAGCTTCAGGCCATCGGCTGTAATGGGCAGTGCCCGGAATAGGTAGGGCTGGAGGTGCAGGCATGGCACGGGCTCAGGCTTTAAAATCTTTCACTCTACATCTTTAGGCCACTCACCCGAAATACTGAAAGCTGGAAAACAGTGAAAGCAGAAATGCCTTTGTAAGTCTTTCCCCAGAAAGGTTAAACCTGACGACTTCCCGTTGGTTTAAGCAGCTCGAGATGTGGGCTGAAGTGCTGAGTGAACAGGTGCCAACTCAGCTCATTAAGTCCCCCAGGTTTTCATCTTTCCCAGGCTAATTGGCATTAATGGGCATGGTGCTGGATGGCCATTAAGTGGGTAGCTGCAGAAGGCTCTTTAAGATTCCAAACCTAAAAGAGTTTGGGATCAAAGACACAGACCATGATGGTACATGAAATGCAGCTGCCCAGCTCTGCTTCGGTCCTCACTGATGTTTACTGCACTTGGTGGGGGCAGGATGTGGTGGCAACTGGTTTCTGGAAAACACATCTGTTTCCTGTTGTCACTGGGAGTACTTCTCATTCTGCAGTGCTGTTATTTGTCTGTTTCCCCAATGACACTCAACTGGTAAACATTACTAAGTACCTACTGAGCGGCAGAGGTGGCCTATAGGTGGGGTTTGCAAAGAGAAGCTGGATCCAGTCCTTACCCTTAGGAGGCACCATCTGGTGGGAAGACGTTGGTGGAGACATTGTGAGAGCTACAGTAACAGAAACCAGTGACAAAAGTCCTAGTAGCCCAAGGGGGGGCCTAACTATCTTTGTCCAGCTGGGTCCAGGAAGTCTCCATGGAGGAAGTGGCATCTAAGCTAAATCTTTTTGGCAATTGTGTCCAGTCTGTGCCTCGCTACTTTGCATACTGATCCCCTCCCATGACTCACAGGGTGGGCTGTAATTAATACCTGCTGACACAGTCTATGTCCCTAATTCTGAAATGACTGTGGTCAGAGCTAGGCTGAGCTTTGCAGATTTTCTTTGCCCCAAAATATGGAATTGGGACCTTGTTAATTCAGCGTTAGTTGGGATCTTGAATGGGGAAGCCAGTAATGCAGGCCAGGAGCACAGTCACCAAGACGAGACTGGCTGTAGAGGGGAGAAGCCAGGAGCAGGCCTAGAAAAAGCAAAGAAAGCCAGCTCTGGAGAAATAAGAGGGGAATGTGGAAGCCTGGCTTTCCAGTGCTGGGCTTCAGGTCCTCAGGAGGCCCAGCCTTCCAGATTGTTTCTTTTATGAGGGTTCTGTTCCAAGCAACAAATGACTCTGGAGTAAGACCAATGTGAAGGCTGAACCTGGAGCTGTGAGGAGCATGTCACAGTTGAGGACTAATAAGGGACACTGGACTGCTAAGTGGTGGCCTCCAAGATGGCAGTAAAGGTACAGCCAGTGTCTTCCCACCACTACTCCTACAACAGAGCCGGGCTGTGATGGGCACACACATGACAATCAGCCATGATACATGGGCTTTGATTTGTCCACAGTAACAAGAGCAGCAAACTAGCATGTCACTACATATACACCAAACACCATGCTGGGACCCTTATATATATAATTTCATTTGGTCTGAATTTGCTTCCCAAGAGATGGGTCCCCTCATTCCTGTTTCACTTGTAAGGAAGTTAAGGCTTACAGAATTAAGAAGTTGCCCAAGGTCATATGGATTAATTACGAAATGGCAGAGCTGTGATGGATCAATTTGTAATCCTGAAGACAGTAATACAATCGCTGGGCTACAGGCTAAAGAACACTTGTCCCCCTGGTTGTTGTGAGGGTTCACAGAGTTGACTTCAACAGGCCCCATGTGCACTGGCCATCAGAAAGATGTTCCAGAAAACTGACTCCCTGGCCTTCCTAGCATTGGTGAGTGGGTTTGACAGGGTGGGCGTTCCCCTTTTGTTTGCATGGTAAGAACACTAGGTACTACAAGGTCTTCCTTCTCGGGCTATCAACCCAATAGCTGCTCTTGGTCCCTTTTTGTAAAGCTTTGCAGACTATTAAAGGGCAAAATATCCTGGGGAGCGCTGGACTAACTGACCCCAACTTCAATAAGCAGCACCTTTAACCCACATTTGCCCACCTTTTCCTGAGGGACATAAGGTGGCAAGGGGAGAGGAATCTGATTGGTAAGTTTGCACCGAATGGTAGCAAGCTGAAGAAATTGGAGAGGACAGCTGTATCAACTCATAGCATTTAGGTATCTTGAGCATCTGTTTGGTGCCATGTGGGGAATGTGAGAATGCATCTTGCAGACTTCCAACTGCAGAAAAACCAGCTGGCTAAATGCCCCCAAATGTTGCACTCAGAAATCCATTTCCATGTCTGCACCAAGGCCATGCTTCCCACAGGCTGAACCCAGCCAAAGGTAAAGTAGGGCAGGGGCTCCGGTTGGTCCATTCCCATGAGACACTGGCTTCCTCTGATGAACGACTTTGGCTCAAAGATTCCACAAAGGCCTTGTCTAAGATGTTTCCACCCACCCTTTCTTCCTTCCCCTTCTTTCACTCTGGGTCAAATGGGTATTGCTATCTGATAGCTTCCCTGGCTTCCCTTGGCTCCCTCCACATTTCTTCTCCCAGGTGGGAGGAAGTCTTTTCAACTCCTCATGCCTATGTTCGGTTGGAATCCTATCAGCTCTTGACTCCCCCAGCTACTACTGACATCGGAGCTTGGAGCCTGGTGAGCAGAGCCTAAAAACAGGCCATCAGGCTCCAGTTACCAAAAAAAAAAAAAGAAAGAAAGAAAAAAAAGTCTGAATGGATGTGGTGGGACCACATATTAAATGTAGATCCTCCGGATGCAAATTTTCCTCCATTAATTTTCATCACTAAAGTTACTGAGTATTATAGGCGTTTTCTGAATCATACCAACCTCTGAAGCTGGCTTCAGAAGGACTACAGAGATGATTTTACCCATAGAGACTGATAATCCTTCAGCTTTGAAATGGAAGATCATTAATGCTCTGCCAATCTACTTTGATCCTGGAGAAAATGGACTAAGAACAGAAGGTGATTTCAAGGTTTAAAGCCACCCCTTCCAACTCAATCTGCTAAAAATTAAAACTGAGCAAGCCACAGTGAGATGACTTTTCAACCTGTCATTCTTACAAAATAAAGACATCCCTAAGTTCTCTTATTGAAAATGGAAGCCAGGGCAGTGAACAGAGAGTTCCCAGTCAGAAGCTGGAGCGCCTTCACTCACCCAACTGTGGGCCCTGAGCATGAATGAATTTCAGCTTCTTCTTTTAGAAATCAACATATTATTATTTAAAATAAGTTATGACAAAGAAAATGCATAGAACAGTGCCTGGTACCTTGTAAATGCTCAATAAAATATTAGCTCTTGTAATATTACTACTAATAATGTCATTATCATTGGTTTACCCTACAGATTAACTGAATAACAGTATCCAGAGTATTTTCATGTTCTCAGTGAATGTTTACATCATCCAAATCTAAACCATTGGGTTCAACACTTGAAAAGAAGTGACTAATGTAAGTTTCTGTTTTAAGAGGTCTGGGGTGTGGGGGAGAAGAGGCCTGAGAAAGGGAGGAGGAGGAAGAGAACTAATATTTAAGTAAGGTCTGAGATGAGGTATTTGTCTTCATTTCAAGATTTCTATTGCATTTTCTGTTTGATTGCAAGCAGTTCTGATCCTTCTGATGGATATACGTGCTGTGCTCTCAAGAAGATAAAACGAGCGAGAGAGAGACAGCATAAAACTCTACACACACAAGCAATGATGAATGCCAAGGACAGAAAATTTCCAGTAGACCTGGTCTATAAATTGTCATTTAAATTTGCAATTTAAAAACACCGTCTGACTTTTTGATTTAGCTGACTGTATATGAGAGACAAATAATGGAATCCTAATAAGCAATGCTTAAATGACATCTCCAGTCTCCCAGACAGAGAGGGCGGCAGGAGAATTCTAAGAAGAAAAAATAAATCTACCAAGAATAGGAAAGATGACCAGAACTAAATAGTTGCACTAATCACTTGATGGCAGATATCAGAAAAATGTATTTCTGGCTGTTTAAAATTCGAATCCTAACAGATGAAGGATAGGTTATCAGCAGAAAACCCCTAAAGCCAATGTGAGGGGGACAAAACTGAGCTCCATGTGTACATTTCATCACATTAAAACAGATGAACCAAAAAATCAAGGCACCAGGACAACATATTAAAGTTGATAAGCTGAGGTTAAAAGGTTTGAACTGCAAAAAATCACTCGAGCTCAGAGGCACCCACTGGCAAATCTTAATTCTAATGCTTTATTGGAGTGGTAGCCCCTGTGCATGATACCCAGAAAGGGGTCACACCCTAAAGTCTTGGGTTCTTCCTGCTGCAGAAAAACAAGTCAGGGTCTTCCCTGCCGTGAAATGTGGGCAAGAAATATGACATCAGTTCAAGGATGAAAACAGAAGGAATCGGTGACTGCCGAAAGCAGCTCTGTGTGCCACAGCTTAAGCAAAAATTGGGAATGGACGATTGAAACTGGCAACAGTGAGCCCTGGCTGGTAGCACAGTGGACAAGGTGCCGGCCTGCAAACCCAAAGGTCGCTGGTTTGATTCCCCAGCCAGGGCACATAACCAGGTTGCAAGCCAGGTCTCCAGCCAGGTCTGTGGTGGAGGCAGGTGAAAGGCAACCATACATTGATATCTATCTCCCTCTCTCCCTTCCCCTCCCTCTAAAAATAATAAATAAAATCTTAAAAAAAAAAGAAAAGAAAAAGAAACTGGTAACAGTGACAGAAGGGTTGAGAGAGGTTTGGTGAGTAACAGCTGAGGAATATTAGATCACTTAGCATTTAAAAAAATAATTATAAAACTTTATAATGACATAGGAATAGTTTCAATTGTAAGGTTTAATAAAAAAATGTTATTACAGAATTAAATATGCAGTAGGACCAAAGTAGAATGCATTATGTGTGTGTGCTATATGAACATCCTCATGTGCAGGAAATTTTTGAAAAAGTTTGAAAGAAAATATGCCTGAGTGTTAACTGTTCTCACTCAAAGCCAGGATATGACTTCAGAATCCTCTACATAGTACTTGAAGCAGCCATTAAATTGACCAGCATTAACAAATTACACAAAATCTATTTGCAATCTATAACTTTGGGAGCAAGGGGAGAAGCCACAGTAATCATTATTGTAAACCATTCAAAGGAAAAGTAATGGAATATAAATTATTGATTGTAGGAAAATATAGGCCAAAGGCCAAAGGATTACCTAACTAATATTATTCAACAAATGCTTATTGAACACATACTATGTGCCTGGTTCTATGCATAACAGCAAACAAAATCTGTGTTTAACTTGAAGCACCTTTTACTTGAGCAGAGGAGGAAGCAAGCTACTGTCAACCAAGATTTCTAATCTGCTGCTCTTTTTGCTGGAGGACAGGGTAGAATTTATTTTTCACAACTAGGGTTTTAAATCTAATAGGTAGACAATGTCTGAAACGATAGAAGACATTTCACAAAGCATCTGTTGAAAAGGAAATAAAATAAATCTGAACTTCAAGACTCTATTTACATCTCACATCTTCTGGGACACCCTTGGATACTTGGCTATCTTTGCTCTGGGATTTCAACTCATTGCAACAAACTATAATTGCTTCTTAGTTGTCTGTCTTTCATATTAGACTTTAAATTCCGTAAGCACAGGACATGTTTACAATCTTCCCTGGCCAGCGTTCTGCATCATTTCAGAAAAATGCTCAAAAATGGAATGAAAAAAGAAAAAAGGAAAGAGAGAAGAAGGAAAGAAAGAAAGGAATTCAAAGAACTTCATAATCATTACACAGCCCCTAATAAAATTAATTTGTGTTGACAGTTCTTGATTTGACTAATATTTATTGAGTATTTACTATGGGCTAAAGGCTGCAGTAGACACCCTCCTTCACTTTTGCATTCTGTTTCTATTTCTACTATTTTGCACTCCCATCAGGAGGTTATTTATTAAAGCTCCTGTGGATGGCAAAACATGGAGACTTTGAAATCAGACTATTTCAGTTCAAAACCTCACTCTTGTTAGTTTCTAGACTTTGAATCCACTACTTAATCTCTAGGACTCAAGCTCACCACATATATATGTGAAATATGACAACAAAATGAGATGAAATATTTAAAATGCTTGGCATGCTGGTCTTCTTCTCCCTATAGAAATGGTTTCATTTCCTACAAACTTGTATCACATACCTTCCACAATTTAATCACAGCTTCAGCCTGACCAAAAGCCAGTAGGTATGTGACTAAGATAGCAGGTACAAGTCTCACAGAGCTTCATAAAGCCAGGACTAAGAGGGACTTGAGCTTCATTGCACATTTCCCACCTGCTATCAGGCATCAAGTTACCTTTCATAAGTCCAACCTGATTCCAGCATTCATGGCTATCCATCACAGCTTCAGTAAGACATCCAACATCTTTAGCACATACTTCCACGCTGCTGTTAATAAGGGATATGAGGATGATCATTCTCCCAATGATAGGGGTCCTGATCCTTTTTAGGATCACACAATAAGAACATTTTTCATGGCTGGAGATAATTCCCCTTCCCGTGCACATTTGTCAAAGGCAGTTTCCCACAGTCCCGTACATCATTCTGAAATACACGATAAGATTCAGGCCTCCTATTCATCATCTGCTGGGCTTCTTCCAATGCAAACTCCTGCGTGGTTTTTCTTGCCTCTGGTTTAATGATCAGATTGCAAGTTCTCCCGAGAATAGTAGTACCAGCCAGGGGTGGCCCAAAGACCCAAGTAATGACAGTCCCCAAGCTGAGGGAGGTGAATCTACAAGGATGGTATCAAAATTTTTTATGAAATTTCTAACTACCACTTTACAATAGGAACCAGACATCTAGGTAGTAAGTTTTCATTGAGATTTCCTTCCATAGCCACTGCTAGAAAACAGCATGCTAATAAGGCAGAGAAATACCATGCTTTGGATCACTTAGAACTGAGTTTAAAATTCCTGTTATTACAGTTACATGATTGGTGACCTTGAACTTATTTTGAACTTACCTGAGGGTATTCCTTCATCTGAAAAATGGGAGTATTACCAACTACCTAAACCTTTTTTATTCTCATCAGACTCTCTGATTGCATTTAGTAATCATGCAGTTAATGTCATTTCCCATTTTTCCCACTGGAAACTTTAAATTCTCCACCTCCTAGCATTGGGAGAACATAATGATGCACAAGCCTCAGTCTCTGATAGCAAGTCTCTACTTAAGGCTCAATCTAGCAAGGAAGAAAAGTATGTAAGCACAAGCCTAATTGATGGAAGAAAGCAATAAAAATTTTGTCTGGAATATATATATTTTATATATTTATATACATATATTCCAGATACCATATTATATAATATACATATGACATTATATATATATATATATATATATATATATATATATATATATATTCCAGACAACATTAACTTATTTATATTTAGAAAGAAGGGAGAGAGGTAGAAAGAAAGGGAGAGGAACAGAGATGTGTAAGAAAAACATTGACTAGTTGCCAACTGGGGACCTGGCCGGCAACCCAGTTATGTGTCCCAATTCATGTAATCTTTGTGACCTTTCAGTTCATAGGCCAATGCTCAATCCACTGAGCCACACCAGGCAAAGCTGGATTATATACATGTATGTATATGTATATACTATATTTAAATATGCTGACGGTCATGGGGAAAGACAAGCTTAAAGCAAATGGGGGAACATAAGGAAGAGCTTCATGGAAGGGCCATGTGACCTGGGTTTTAGATGCTCAGGTAAGCCTTGACAGACAGATAAGACAGGGGGATTTTTTTCTCAGGTTGAAGCAAACTCAGCATGCTCAGAGACAGCCAAGTAGGTCTGTGTGTTCAGAATGTGCTACATCATCTAAGGCACATGTGCCACTGGCTGAATACAGAGACACAGAACAGCAGGGCCGTTCAGAGCATACTTGTTGGTTTTGGGGTTGACGGCACTGACTTTGTCTCACCTCTCCAATGTCCAGCTCCTCATCTGGTCACTGCAGATTTTTTAAAAGGAGCTCCTTCAAAGGGCTGTTCTGATTGAAAAACGACATGTAAACATTTGAATCCATCACCTGATATTCTGTAATTACTGACAGATAGCAGCTGCCTTCATCTCCAGCATTCATTATCATTTCTGATGTGGGGATGCCTACTGGAAGGTGAAATAGGCTAGTTATAATATTCATAGATTAGGAGCATTTGCACAATTGGAGTGCTTGTTCCAAACTAAGATCGAGAAATGCATTTCAATTTGTGCACGGTCAAAATCCTTCAAATCTACCTAGTCTTTACCTTTGTACATTTGCAAAACAGAATGACTAATATCCCTAGGAAGGAAAAGTGTTCCTCCTCAATCATGTGGAGCCAATGTGTGTGACAACCTTCCACATGCCACAGACAAGGGAGATGAAGAGGCGAGGGCTCCCTTTCTAACTCCATATTTTGTCACCATTCCTTTCTCTGGCTGAGGAATATTGTAACTTTACCAAGTATGGAAGTATGGAGTAATGCATACATGGAAAAACATCCTTCTACAGATTCTGCTAGTAGCACCATGGAGTTGAGATGGTGTGGTCATCTCTGGCTGATGACCACGCTGAAGTGTGGTCAGTGTGCCAGAGTGACAGAAGTTAGGCTGAGAGTTTTTTGAATGCAGGGATCATGTCTGGTTAAGCACTTAACTTTTGTCGCCAACCACCATGGTATAAGATGTAGGTACACAGCAATGTTTGTTGAATGAATAAATGAATTAAAAAAGGAACTTATGACTAATAAAGCCTCACCTGCCTTAATTTGTGAGGGGTCCATAGTATTCTGTGTTTATTCAAATCATTACACGTGCCATATTTTTCCCTGAATTGTTTCCTTGTTTCTCTGTGTTTGTGATTAGCTATAAGTTCCTAGCATAGCACTCGCATGGTTAGTACTCAGTAAATATTTGTTGCAATAATCATCATGAAGTGTGGGAAAGATTGATTTGCACAAGGAGAAAGAAAATTTAAAAACACTAATATCTCCACTGAAGTGTGGTCATCAGCCAGAGATGACCACACCATCTCAACTCCACGGTGCTACTAGCAGAATCTGTAGAAGGATGTTTTTCAATGTACGCATGACTCCATACTTCCATACTTGGTAAAGTTACAATATTCAGTAGAGAGCCGATTTGGCCAGTGTGAAGCATGTGGACAGGCTCTGGGACCAGAGAGATCCAGATGCAAACAGTCCCCTTTAGGTACAAGCTGTGTGGCCTTGGGAAAACTGCTCACCTCCCTGAGCCTCAGTATGGGGATACTTGAATAAAGGCCAGTTTCAAGCTTAAAGGAGATAATATGAACAACAGGCATTATTTCCTTTTTTACCTCCACTCCACCCTCTCCTTTGCCTCTGATCTATGTGTGCTCTCTTGATGGACTACAGAAATTCTCAGTCTTGCAACCTGTGTACTCTGACCATCCTAGAAGTTGTGCTGAAATGGGAGGGCGCTACTGAAATTTCAGCATACCAGTGTACATCATCTGCTCAGCAAATCTGCAGAGAAAATAAAGCCCCCTGCTTTGGGGCATTTACTGATTATCTACAAAGATGAAACTCTCCAACCCCACCAAGGAGTGTGCCCTTACCGGACTCATGGGACTTGGAGGGCTAACATGCAGGGCTTTGTTCTCCCAAACATCAAAATTCAGGCCCAGCCTCTTCCAGAGGCAGCACACTGAGCTTAATGAAGCAGTGGGATGAACTAATATGGCAAATCTTCGGCTCTTACCACCAATATGGCCCACATCATGCTAAATTACGGCACCAGACATGATTGGACACACATCGCAAAATGAGAAATTGTTCACAGACTAGAGGAACTTTCAGTGTGACATAGTGAAAATCTCCAGAGCCAGCATTTAGGGGAGATATTAGTGTTTTTAAATTTTCTTTCTCCTTGTGCAAATCAATCTCTCCCACACTTCATGATGATTAATGCAACAAACATTTACTGAGTACCAACCATGCGAGTGCTATGCTAGGAACTCATAGCTAATCACAAACAGAGAAACAAGGAAACAATTCAGGGAAAGATATGGCACATGTAATGATTTGAATAAACACAGAATACTATGGACCCCTCACAAATTAAGGCAGGTGAGGCTTTATTAGTCATAAGTTCCTTTTTTAATTCATTTATTCATTCAACAAACATTGCTGTGTACCTACATCTTATACCATGGTGGTTGGCGATAAAAGTTAAGTGCTTAACCAGACATGATCCCTGCATTCAAAGAACTCTCAGCCTAACTTCTGTCACTCTGGCACACTGACCACATTGAAGTACAGAAAAGGTGACAGGGACAAGATCTCAAAAAGCTTGCTTAGTGTGTTGTCCTGTAAGATGTGCTGTTCGCCTTATAAAATAAGTTTGAGTAGGAGGTGTTTAGGAGGACTTGAAGAACTACTTGTGAGTGAATTAGAACCAGTTAGAATAAGTCCCTGAAAAAAGTCATCAGTGAAACCTGAAATGAGTTTATCTTCATGACATGACCACAATGAGTGGTGTCCTGTAATAAATTCAAGACCATGTGCTCAGAGAGAACACAGACGTCTCTCACAACCATGCATCATATGATATGACAGTTAGTCTTACCATTAAGTAAGAACTTCTTGACCTAAAACAATGTTCCCTCCATCCCAAACCCTTCAGCCCCAAGAGCTTTATGGATCAACCTCAGAGAAATTTATGTGGTCTTGTAATTAAATCCTTGATTTTGAATTTCCAAAGCCTACAAATCACCAAGTCAGTACAGTGTGATTAGCTCACCAAGCTCCAAACCCCTGCCAAGGCAGAATGATGCCATAAATTTATATGATGTGGCCAGTCTGTTTCCATGCCCATCCCTTAAAAACAGTGAAGCCCCTGCACTTTTTCTCATGTTCCTCAACCCAAAAGCATCATGGCACAGGGTGAACCCAATAGAATGCATTCAGGGAAAAGAGCACAGACTTTCATAATGGACAGACTTAGTGCCTTTTAGCTCACGCAGACAAGCCACGTGACCTGGAAAAGTCTCTTTATCTCTCTGGACATTATTTTCTTATGTATTCCAAAGTGATGTAACACTTGGGCTCATTAGGAACAATTTATCTAAAATGGCCAGCATGCAGGAAGCACACAATAAATGATGGCTATTAGTTAATGTTTGTAGCTTGACAACATGGTCCGTTTTCCTTGGTATTTCCTGTCCACTCTCCCAGTGGTTCTTGGAACAAGCATTCATTTGACAATGGACCAGTTTTTTTCACACTGGTTAATTAGCCCATGCAGCTCTGGGGAAAAAAGTACTTTCTACTTCTCTTTATGTCTGACAGCACTAAGAGAAGTGCTGCCTCTCAGGAATGGCAAGAGAGAAAAAGAAAAACTAATTTCCTTACCTGGAGTCTATGTACAGAGATTGTGTTAGGTAAAGATATATGCACCAATTTAGAGAGCGAGAGGAAGGGAGAAAGAGAGAGAAACATTAATGTGAAAGAAAAATATCAATTGGTTGCCTCCTGTATGTGCCCTGACCTGGGATCAAACCCACAACCTAGGGATGTACCCTGCTGGGGGATTGAATCCACAACCTTTTGCTGTAGGGGACGATGCTTTAATCACTGAGCTACCAGGCCAGAGCAGTGTGTTAGGTGTTCTACATTTTTGACTTACAATCTTTATTACAACACTTTGAGTTAGGTACTGGTATTCCCATTTTACAGGTACAGAAGCTGAGGCTCAGAAAGACTAAGTAGCTAGCCTGAGACATATAAGTAGAAAATGTGACGAGACTTGACTCAGATGTATTGTTATCTATTTCTAAAGGATGGGTTCTTTCAGGAGTCTTTAATGTAAAGAAGAAGAAAGAAACATATCCAGACGTTATCCCTAAGAACATAAGTTGTTTGAAATCTATTGCACTAAAGCAACCAGCCAGGAAACCATCCCTGGGTTCCAGCCCTGGCTCTGCTACTGACCAACTAAGTGACTATAGCCATATTGTTGTCCTCTTAAGACCTCATCTGTGAGAAAGAGGCCTTGGCCAGCCCCAAACACTAATAACCTTTTATGTGCTTCAATTGCTAGAGAAACTATTCAGGCTTTAATGTTCACAGGCTTTCAGAGTATTTTGTTACTCGTGTTTATTAAGATGAAAACCCACCTGGCTGGTGGCACAGGCTCCAGGAAGGCTCAAGGAAGCTAAACAACCGTCTCTAGTTAGGCAGTAGATAAGGTGAAGAGTTACTATTAAAAACCAGTTCTGGCTCTGGCCAGTGTGGTTCAGTTGGCTAGAGCATTGTCTAGTAAATGAAAAGTGTGGGTCCCTGGTCCAGGAGCCTACAATTCCCAGTCAGGGTGTGTATAGGAAGCAACCAATCAATGTTTCTCTCGTACATCTATGTTTCTCTCTCTCCCTTCCTTTCTCCCTTCCTTTCTCTCTTCCTCTTTCTCTAAAAGCAATGAAAAATTGTCCTTGAGTGAAGATTTAAAAATAAGATAAAAATAAAAAATTCAAAACCAGGCCAGTCTGGCTCCAAAGTTCATGCTCTTTCTGCTACTCTAAGTTGCCAGATGGCACCAACTGAAAACCCCCAGGCACTGCCCTCTAAAACATGTGTCTGACCATGATGGGACTCATTTTGCTTTGGCACAGTCTTCTACTAGATGGCCTAATACTGGGATTACAATTAACAAGAGCTGTGTTGACTGTTCTCCCCTTTGATGGCAGGTAACAAATCTGAAAATACACCTTCTTTTCTTCCAGTTCTCTATCCAACTCCTGGAATATGAACCATTTGACAAGCTGTATATGTAGTGACACAATCCAATAAAAACAAAATGAAGAAAACAACTTCATTTCCCACTACTTTCATCCTTTCCTTATTTAAATTGTGAACACTGTAGTTATGTCTCATATATGGCCTGTCTAGAAATTCATTTTATGATGAAATATGCCCCTGTGTGACTGGCATTTAAAATTGTCTGACTTGGTTTCAATGGCCTGGGTTAAGAAATGGTGAGAGTCTTGTGAGAAATTCTAAAGGACCTCTGAACTTTCTTTAACCTTCTCTTTCTCACAATAGATGACCCACCTTGTGAGGTCTTCTTTTTTAGAAAATAAAATATATGCTCTGGCTGGAGGCTCAGCAGATAGGTGCTGGCCTGCAAACCCAAAGGTCACTGGTTCAATTCCCAGTCAGGGCACATAACCAGGTTGCAAGCCAGGTTTTCATCCAGGTCTGTAGCTGGAGGCAGGTGAAGGGTAACCATACATTGGTGTTTCTCTCCCTTTCTTTCTCTGTCCCTGACCTTCTCTCTAAAAATAATGAATAAAACCTTTTAAAAATAAAATAAAATAAACTATCTGCCCCAGAAACTGTCTGAATTTTGCCAAGAGGAGGGAAAATAAAAAACTCTCTTTTACTCTGTAATATAACATAATAACATGAGAAATGTCCTTATGGTATGAAGTCTAAAGCAAAGCAGGATATAAAATTATGTGAACAGTTTGATCTCAAGCACCTCTAAAGGTCAATCCAGAAGGAAGGAACCTAGAATGTTAATAGTAGTTGCTTTGGATTGGTGGTATTATACATACTACTTACTTTGTCTTTTATAACTATTAGTAATAAGCATTTATAGATTTTTAAAAAGTCAAATGAAATCACTAAAAATATATATTGTTATTTCAGAAAGAGGCCTAAATTCAGTGTTTCCTTATCATTGAAAGCATTATTGAACTTTGACTTAATACCAGGCAAAAAGACTATTCAATTAAAAAAAGTTAAATATTAATCTACTTGATAAATATAGTTATCAAAATTCTAAGTAAAATATCAACAGATCAAATCACATATAGAAAACAACAGAATATGAAGAAGTAAAATTTACCTCAGAAATAAACATTAGCAAATCTATCAGTAAAATCTACCACAAGATAAATTAAAATAGTAAAAGTATGCATTGAAATAAATATTTAAAAGCATATGATAAAATTCAACATGTAAATTCAAAATTTAAAAAAATTTACCATCCTAAAAAATTATAAATGAAGAAGAACTAGTGAAGAATCTTTCACAAAACTTAACTATCACACTTATAGGTAATTTAGAAGCATTTCCATTAGTTTCAGGGCAAGATAAAGATACCTACTATTGCTAAATACTGTATAGACAGACCTAGTCAGTACAGTAAGACAAGAAAAAGATGTACTTAAAGATTGCACAGGAAGCCAGGAACTTACCTACAGAGTTATACATTGCCTCCACAGAAAATTGAAAAGGAGTTGGAGAAAGTATTAGTAAGAGTTTAGCAAAATAATTATATTCGTGACCAAAGAACAAAATAGAAATCGTTTATTTTCTTTTAAAGTTCTACTTCTTTTGGTCCAATTACCAATACCTATTTAATGGAATATTGACTATACCATAGCCTAAACCAAAGAAAAATAAATTAATAATCCTGTTACCAGCAAGTCTCTCTCTCTCTCTCTCTTGCTTCAGTGTATGAGTGTGTTTTCATGGTGTCTTGGACCAGACACATGCATGAAGAATAAAGATGATTTGTCACTGTTGCAGAATTATGAACAATTTAAAAAATTGTGCTCTGGGACAAATCAGCTACATACTTTTTAAGATCTCCTAGGCCCTACAATGGGATAAGAGAAAACGATGTAAGATGAGGATGATGATGATGGAGATAAAAAAGACAAAGAAGAGGAGTGGAGTAGAAATGGAACAAGAAATAGAGAAAAGAAGTGAGAGGAGAGAAAGTAAGAAAGATGAAAGAAAAGGAAGGGGATGAGAAGAGGTAAGGAGAGGATAAGTGGGGAGTGAGGGAAACAGGAAGAACAAAGGTAAACTTTGTTGAGTCTTCAATATATGCCAAGTACTATACCGAGTGTTTTATTTGCCTTATTTCAATTAACCTTCACAGTGAGCCTTTGATGTCTATAATATTATATGATCATTTTACGGGAGAGAAGACTGAGGCTCAGAGAGTTAAGTAACATTCTAAAGTCACATAGTTAAGTCATGGTATAGCAAGAATTTGACTGAGATTGAACTACCTAGGCTCCATGGTATTTGCCACTAATGTATTGTGCTGGTTTTAGAGTTTCTTAGGATATAAATATGAGAAGGATATAAAAAGGTCACCTTCACACTCCCATTCCAGATCCTCATCTAAGCCAATGTTCTGAAAACCAAAATCCTCTCTAGAATACTTCTGATTTTGCACGTTAAAATTAAGAATGAAAAGGAGTACACTAAGGTACAATTTTGAATGTGTTAGCATTCTAGAACACAAGTTTATTGAAAAGGTGAAATTTGAAGTGCAAATATAACTTATTAATTTGCACTGAAAAAGTATTTAAATTCTAGTACATACCAGGATTTGCAGTTTTTTTCCATGTAGCAGTTCTCCAAAGACCTGTTCTCTCACCTACTTGCTTTTCTTCTATTATGCTTAGACCACAATGCATAAAAACAAGGTTTGCATTAAGTTTTAGGGAATAAAATAGACTGCTTCCAAAATATTTGTTTCAAAGAAACAACTAAAGCAAAATTTATAGTCCTTCCTGGGGTTCTGGCTGTCCAAAAGCTGCATATGTATTACATTTATGTCTCTTGTTTCCAGAGAGCATCAGACCAATGCCATCACAAAACATGACAGGGCCAGCACAGTGACGTCTCAAACAAATCACAGCCGAGACAAAGTAAACTAGGGCATCTGGGTTTGCAAGTCCACATTGGCAGATTTCAGGCCATGAAATAGAGCTCTATTAATCTTTCTCCATGCAGCTGAGAAGACAGGGGAGTAAAAGAACTGAAACCACTGGAGAGAACACACACACACACACACACACACACACACACATACACACACAGAGCAAGAAGTTGCTTGGATCCAATTATAAGAGGGAGACACTGAAAGGCCTGGTCATAAAGCGATAGGACCAAATTCTTCAGAAAACATGAAAAGGGATAAATTATTATCACACTACACATACCAGGCTTTGTCACCAGACATTTGTTACCAGTGCCTTGCCTGTGTCAGCACTTCCTAACTGTTGGGAGTGAAAGGGTGAACAACTGATCCAGGTCTGAAGAGGTAGAGTAGACAAAACAAAAACGCAGGAAATTTGTAATAAATGGAGATGCTAACAAAGTGCTGCTGAAGCAAACCACATGAGCAACTAACCCCGTTGAGAGGGTAGGGAAAGTCCTACCCCATCCCAGGAGATACCACTAAGTTCAGACACCTGAACAATGAGGAGGAGTCCACTTAGGAAAAAGTAGAGAGCAACCAAAGGATTTCAGGCTGAATGAAGGAGAGTCCAGTGATTCTCCGCATCAGCATCATCTGGGAATTGTTATAAATGCAAACTTTCAGGCCCTATCTGTGACCTAGAACACCCCAAACTGGAATGAGACTCTCAGTCTGTATTTTAACAAGCCTTCCAGATGATTCTGGTGAAGCAGGAGTTTTGAGAACCATGATCTATGCAAGGGTGAACTTCAATAGACAGAATGGAGGGTAAACAGAGTTAAAAGGGGGCAGGTAGGGTGGAATGTGCTTAGGCAGACATGTTGCTGGAAGGACGGAGAGAAGGTATATCAGGAAGTGTTTTATATGTTACAAAATGTTTGGATTTTACCCGGAGAATAATGGAGAACCATTAAACCATTACACTATGAGTTCGAAAAAAAATCCAATAATGCTGGTGACTTTTTAAAAATATATACACAATCACAAAGATAGAAGACATATCATTGCAGAGGGAAAACATTCATTGCCCTGTACAGACAAGTAGCCATGAAGAAAGGAACATGTTCAGCCCTACCTTTCTTTCTGGAGTCTTTCTTGGCGCTGGTTTTCACAGCTGCTTGAAGTTCTGTCTCAGTTGACATCCTACTAAATCCTTAGTCCACTGCACACAGATCCAGGGCCTCCGCCAGGCTCATGGAGGACTCCTCTTCAAGAGAACGACTCCTCCCTTCAGAAATGACACCCCCAGCTGCACATTTCACTCACTCCTTCAGAGTGCTGCAAATCAAGGAAAGAACAATCAAGGTGATTATTCAGAATAATCACCCCTTTGAAGTTAAACAGAAAGGGGGGTGGGTAAAATGCCAAACAGACAAAACAAGAAAATCTTGGTCCCTGTGTACAAACGGCTTGCATGATTTCATCAAGTCATTTGCTGACAGGGTTCACAGCCAAGGGAATGAGAGGCCTAACCACAACCCTGCTTCTCCAACTAGGTGACTCAAAATAGATTTTCAGAACTCTGGACTTTCACGAAGGGCAAAACCCAAGTCTTTGTTTTCCATGTTTCTTATTTTCAAGCACCAGATACCACCCAGAAAATACAGCAAAGGCATAGTTCCTGAGGAGCCCTGTGCAGACATTTCCAACACTGGGGCACCCATCCATCAGGCAGGCTTGATTGGAGCTGTGGGAGCTAAAGCAGATCATGGAGACGGGACCAGTGGCCTGTCCCTCACTGGCAGGCATCAGAGGGGACAGGGAGTTGACATACAATGGGCTCCAAGGGTGAGGTGACAAATGGGACTGAGAAACTTTCAGCAAGCCAATCTTTATGTCAGCTTTTCCCCCAGCTATAAGAGCAAACAAGCATTTAATGGGAGGAGGAAAATCAAAGAAAAGAAGGGAGGGGAAGGAAGGGAAGGGAAAAGAAAAGAAGGGGAGGGGAGAGGAGGGAAGAGGAGGAGAGGAGAGGAGAGGAGAGGAGAGGAGAGGAGAGAGGAACAGAAGACAGACATACATTTCACTCATTTTTTCTTTAATAGATATGCATTGCACATGGCTGGGTACTATTAAGTTCAGACACTTTGCTGGGAAGAGATAATAATGATAACACAACCACTTCAATTACAACTAGTATTTACTAGGTACTTACTATATGCCACACCCTCGGCTGCTGCTTCACATACATTATCTCATTGGATTTCATTAAATTGAATGAATGTATTCCCTGTGTCAAGTCAACAGTCTTTCCCAGTAACTACCTATCTGACAGTTATGCCTGAGAGTTTAGCTGAAAATAAACATTTCATTAGTTATCCAATTTTAAATAATACTAAGAATATAATATACAATAGCTTAAGCTGCCAAGGCTCTGATCAAGTTTGGCTGCTCAGGATACTAGAAATGGATCTTCAAACTATACAGTCAATTCTCAGCTCCCCCCATAGACCTAGGACTGTTTAATCAGAAAAGGCTGACCTGAAATGGCAGTTTCAGCTCAAAAAGGATAATGACCCAAACCTTTTAATCATGACAGCTAAAGATGGCTTAACTAGAAGTCTCATATAAAAGCCACATAAAATTATGCTAAGGCTGAAATCTGGGGAAATTTCTGTCTTGTACAAAGATAGCTGGTTTTTTAACAAGCTTTTTTAAAAAATTAATTTATTGTTGTTGTATTACATCTATTATTCCATTTCCCCCCAATGTTCTCCCCTGCTCCACCCTCCTTATCCCTCTCCCATAGTCAATCCCACATGTTGTCCATGTCCATGGGTCACTTATACTAGCTCTTTGATTAAACTGTTCCCTTTTTTTCCTCTTTCTCCCCCTTCCCTCTCCACACTGAAAATCTGAATGAAAGTTGCCTCGACTAGAGGATCAAAGGCTACAACTAAGGAACATGAAAAATTATCTTCCACCCTGACTGGTGTGTCTCAGTGGATAGGCACTGGCCTGTGAACCCAAGGGTCACTGGTTTGATTCCCAGTCAGGGCACATGACCAAGGTTGCAAACCAGGTCTCCAGCCAGGTCCATAGCTGGAGGCAGGTGAAAGGCAACCATACATTGATGCTTCTTTTTCTTTCTTCCTCCCTCCCTGTACTTCTCTCTGAAAATAATAAATAAAATCTTTAAAATATATATCTCTTCCTAGGATGGGGGTCCATAAAATTACTCATAGGAAACGAGGACTTTTCTTGCTGCTCTTGTGTCATCCATCTGCACCATGCCCCTAGCCTAACCTCTCCCCTCCCACCAAACACAACATACCAAGAGAAACAACAGAGTCACAAATGGACATAATTAATTTTATCAATAGTATTTATCATTTCATTACAACAAATATCTACTGAGAAGCTACCGGGGGCCAGGTGCAAACTCTGGCTTCTTCATGTCAACAGGCATTCACTGTGCAACCATGCTGGCCATGAATGTCAAGTCACAGCCTTGTCCCTGTCCTCACAGGAGCTCAATCCAGCAGAGGTGACAGTCACCTAAAGGATGTAATACATAGGACCAGAACTAAAACAGGCAAATGTTCATCATCCTGGGGCACAAAGAACCAACTATTCACCTTTGCTTGGAAGAGTCAATAAAGCTTCACAAAGAAGCCCTACCCTGTGAGATCCTGAAGTGTGATGCTTCTGCCGCATGGGAGAAGGCAATGGCCCAAAGGATAGTCAATAAATGCATGTATAATAAAGGAATAAAGAGTTGTTTCAGGCAGAAGGACCAGTATGTGCTTGATACTAACAACAAAACTAATAAAAGGAATCATAAGTCTAGTAGGGAGGTGATATACTTTTCCATCTTCCCAATTTTCTCCTATGCTACCTTCCTATAGAATGTTTCACATCTACCTTGACATTCTATTGATCTCCTCTCAAGCTTCAGTTCAAAGACATCTCTCAGGCAGAAGGATGTCCTCATCCCCCTTGTTAAATGGAATCTCTCCCTATGTATGTTATCATCTTATGTTTTCCCAGCTTTAGAGTTTGAACCACTACAAGCAATGTGATCCTGAGGAAATTACTCAATCCTTTCTTTACCTCAGTTTATTTATCTTTATAAGGGAGATAACAATATCAATTTCATAAAGCTGCTGTAAAAATTTAAGTGTTATCACATGTGTAACATGCTTGAAAGAGTACCTGGCTCATTACCTGGCAAGACTTGGTAAATATTAGGCACTAAGAGTTTCCAATGTTAATTGCTGAAGGTCACACGGCTGACATACAACCACAGTCCATATTATCATCATCTTCCCTTTACAGAAGAGAAAACTAAGGCAGGTTAAATCTGCTTTCTGAAGAGAAATTACAGGAAATACTAGAATGTAAGCTATTCCCATCATGCTGGTCTTGCACGCAATAGGTACCTAACCCAAAAATACAAAATGAGCTGAAATACATAAATTTTACTCATTTTCAAGAAGGGTAAAACCTGATGCTGATTTCCACGTTTCCTATTTTGAAGTACTAAATGCCACTCAGACAACGCAGCAAAGGCATAGTTCCTGAGCCACCCCACGGAGACATTTCCAATAGCAGGGTACCCACCCATCGGCCAAGCTTGACCAGAACCTGAAAAGTTAGCATAGAAACTGGGTTGGCTTTGGTCCCCTTTCTCCCCATCTGCATTACAAGCCATAATACAGCACCTGTCCCTATTCTGTTGCTATCTCCAGTGTCACTTGTTTGACAAAATGTGATTGTGTTCAAGTGTTATAAGCATTACTTGTGATTTTATGAAGTACAAGCCTATATCATAATGAAAGGAAACAGGCATCATTTTGAATAAAAACTTAAATAAGGAAGCTGCAATACAGAGAACATAGCATGGCAGGGACCCTGGCACCTCTTTTAATTTTCCAAAAGTCAGAGGTTGAGCAAATGCTGTGAAGTTCTGTGAAATTCGTTTCTTTGTAATTAAGGAGATTAAAGTCCTCTAGGGCCAGAAACCATGTGACAACTCAAATCATTTTTCCCCAGCAAAAGCTGTGAAACCCTATCAGTTAAGTTCAGGCTCGCCTAGAATTTTGAAATGCTTCAATAATGTTTCTTTGCCCCACACAATCTGCAGTAATTTAATATTCCTGAAGTGTGTCAGGTTTTTTATAATGAGCTCTTCAAATCTAAATGTGAATTATGTAACATTCCACTACAGACATTCCGTCCAGTGAACTGCTTCTAAATGTATAAAATCCGTGTTCAGTGATTGGGGGTGGGGAAACTACCAAACCACAAGCAGAGAAACCAGATAGGACTTCAAAAAAAAAGTACAAAGGTTTGAGCAGCTGTAACAGAACAAATACATACTTGAACACCTACTGTAACTCAAATTTGTGTACTCTCTTCCCCAACCACCCCTCCCCTCATACGATTCTATAGTAAAAGAGCTCATGTTTGCGAGGGTCCACTGTTTACTTAGTACCACACTATCAACTTCTCATAGGTTATTCAGTCCTTCAACCACTTGAAAGTTAGGTATTATCCTTGTTTGACAAATGAAGAAAGTGAGGTACAAGCCAGTGTAGTAGCTTATCCATGGTCACATGACTCAGAAGTAGTACAGGGCAGGGTACAAGTCACTCTTGTCCCCAGCTTCAGTCAAAACCCTCTGAGGTGTCTATCGGCTGTGAATAAATACCAGAAAAAAAAAAAAAATGTGGTTTATTCATAAAATAGAATATTATTCAGCCATAAAAAGGAATAAAGCATTGAGACAGGCTCCAATATGCATGGATCTCAGAAGTATCATGACAAATGAAAGAAGTTGAAGTTAGACACAAAAGATCACATGTTGCATGATTGCATTTACTATATGAAATATCCAAAATTGATAAATCCAGAGCAACAGAAAGCAGTCAGCTGAGCCCCAGGTGCTGGGGGAAGCAGGGAAGGAGGAGTCACTGCTTATTGGCTATAGCACCCCCTTTGAGGGTGATGAAAATGATACAGAACTAGATAGAAGTGATGATTGCACAGCATCATGAACATACAAAATACCACTGAATTGCACATAATAAAATGGTTAATTTTATGTTCTGTGAATTTTACCTGTACTTTAAAAAAAAAAACAAAAACAGTTCTGAAAACTCATCCCAGCCAGGTCCTGCACCCTGATTTAATTAAGCCTTATGTGATATGCTAATAATATTATAAATTCCAGTATAAATTTAGGTACAACCAGCTTTAAAAAACAGACAAAGAGGAGGTAGTCTTCCCAAAACCATGACTTTGGGGTTGAGTGGCAGTGACTACATAGATTATAAAGTACATGTCACTACCTCCATGTTTTGTGATTTGGGGCATTTCAAGTCACCAAGTATTTAGGGATTAAAGGGCTAAGATATGTACACCTTACTTTCAAGTGGTTCAGGAAAAAACATACATGTGTACATGTGCATGCATGCATATGTGTGTGTGTGTGTGTGTATACCTATATATGTATATATGTGCATATAAAGAGGGGGAGAATACACAAATGATGAGGCAATAAGTGAATCTAAATAGAGACAATAGGGTAATTTTATATATTCTTATGCTTTTTCCTGTAATTTTAAGATTTTCAAATTAAAAATGTATATATTAAAGGAAGGAAAGGCCGAGGTCACACTTTGGTATACAGGGATGTGTAATAAAGCTAGTTCTGGTCTCTTTTCTTTTAAGTTCACACCCACTCCAGCTCCCTAGACAGCATGCTTTCTAATTCCCAAGGCTAGCTGGGTTTTAAATTAGTCTATGGTTGTCAGTTTCCATTCCAGATTCTAACTTTGTCCCCTATCTGCCTGGGCTATCTGACATGGCAGAAGTCTCTGGACCAAGATTGTTTTGAGTAGGTCTTTTTTCCCTTGAGCATTGGATTTCCTCTCCAGGTTATGTCTCCATGCCAGGAATTTACCTACAAAGACTTTTAGCTACTTGCCCCATCGGTCACAGCAACCTCCTTTAATTCCTTAGCCAGTCAGCCTTTCTGGATCTTCTCCCTCTCCACCCCTAAGACTACAGCTTTAACCTGTCAAACCCTTGTCTTTGTTTGTTTTTTAGGGTTTGTTTTGTCTTATTTTTGAGGCAAGGATGGGGGAGAAACATTGATTTGTTGTTCCATGTATTTATCTTATTTATGTCCTCACTGGTTGATTCTTGTTGTGTGCCTTGATCCAAATCACAACTTTGGCATATTAGGATGACACTCTAACCAACTGAACTACCTAGCCAGGACTTTCTCTGTCTTTCTCTCCCTCTCTATTTGGCCAGGACTTTCTCTTTCTCTCCCCGACCATGCCATTCCTTCCTTCCTTCCTTCTTTCCTTCCTTCCTTCCTTCCTTCCTTCCTTCCTTCTTTCCTTCTTTCCTTCCTTCCTTCCTTTTTTCCTTTCTTCCTTCCTTCTTTCCTTCTTTCCTTCCTTCCTTCCTTTTCTTCCTTCATGTTAAGGGCTACTGATCTGATCTTGCCCATTTGGAAGATACCTAAAATTCACTCATTCTGCATTTTTTGTTCTTTTCAGGGAACAAGAAAATAGGAAAAGTGTCAAAGTAGGAACTTGAGCAGAATAATATTAAAAAATGTTACATCTCTTTCTACTGATAAGTATCACCATCCTGATAGTAAGTGTAGAGCCATCACTAGCTTTGATCAAACTTTTCAAGGAAAATAGTGCATTGATAGAACATATTCCTGGCTTTAAAATTCTGAAGCCCACAGAGGTGATAGATTAACAGCCTGACTATAGACCCAATCAGTGCTGTTTTGCCATAAATGTGTCAAGAAAGGGAAGAAAAATCATGGATTTAGAGGATATCTCTTGTCCAGATAGCTTATCTTCATTATATTGTTTGTTGGTGATGTTTACCTGACCTTAGAAGGAAAAAAAAAAAAAAAAGAAAAAGGATTTCAGGCAGTTCACAGAAAGCTTTATAGAAAGACATTCTCAGTAACAGGATAAAATTAATAAATGACTAAGACTGAAGTGAAGGGGAACCAAAAGATGAAAAATGAAAGTGAGGGCACCCAAAAATCTGTATGGTGGCAGAAAATAGCTTATAAATCCGTAACTCTGTCTATGAGATTCCTCGAGGCCAGAGCAAAGAAGGAAATATGATTGGCTATGGGTTTCACAAAATCCACGCTCAAATAAAGTTTTCTTTTCCTTTGAACTACAAGTGGAAATGAAAGAATCTTTCATTTCATAAAATCAACACTGTTATCATCAGCATTAAAATCATTAGTGTTTCTACAAAAAAAAAAAAAAAAAATCCAACAGAGAATTTTCAGTGTCCCTTACGTTAAGAGCATAATTTAGTACTAATACTTTTAGATAAGGTCAAAAATGCCACCCAAGTCGATTTAAATTCTCTATGAATAATGCATGCTTTCTTTTATAAAATAAATTGAAAAATAAATAAGTGGGATATAGTTATCTGGTAGCCTGGCTTTTCCAAGGCAAACTCTAGAATTAAAAATAAAAAAACAAAAAACAAAAAACAAGCAGTTGATCAGTTTACTCATCCATAAAATGGGATAATGCTGAATATAACTCATAGAATTAAAAGAATGGGAATAAATGAAAGCTACATGAATGTGCTTTTAGAAAAATAAAATGCTACATTCAAGAAGATAGGCACTGTATCATTCAGGTATTAGTCAGCCTTCAGCAAGGTGATGACAAAAGGAACAAAATGTGTATTTTTTAAAAATCAAGCTCTAGGCTAACAGAAGCCAGAGCCAGGTTTCAGCAATATTAAAGGGATTTATGTGACAGCAATGTGGCATACTTATGAACATTTCATTTAACTAATGGATTGCACAGAGTCATTAAGTATTTATTGTGCCATGAACATTCCTTATGTAAACTCAGAGTATAAAAAAAGTATATGAACCTGAAATAATTCCATTAGTGTTTTCAATACTTGGGGCCCTACTGTCACCCAATCTTCTAAAATCCCCATCTCCAATTTTACAGAAATGTAGGTGGCAGAATTTAAAGCAAGAAGCTGTGTGAAGGGCTAGGTTAGAATCCTACACCTGAATCTACACCACTGCTTATGTAACTATAGGCACTTAAGCTATGTAACCACTCTGAGCCTCAATTTCTTCATCTGTAAAATGGGTATCCTATAGGCCCTATAGTCTTCAAACAATGGAATATGCAGCTCAGGGAAATGCTTAAGAAAATCCACTGGGGTAAAGAAATCAAACTCTGCTATATGTACTAATAATTAGTCTTACTGAAATAAAACAGGAAGTAGTTCATTACTTTAATATGTAGATTAACAGTAGCACAGGCAAGTAAATTCCTGTATTAAAAGTTTGTATGTTGATGCAGAATACATACTTCAAAAAGTATTCATATATGGGGGAGGGGTACCTACTGGCAGGTGACAGGGGGCCACCATGGTATTATGTTGTTTTTTCCTTTCTTTTTAGTGTTGTTCAATTACAACTGTCCCAATTTTTTTCTGGTTGCTTTCCCCTGATCCCTACCCGCCCCCCACCCCCACCCCAAGTCAATCCCCGCCCTGCTGTCCATGTCCATGGGTCCTTTATACTTGTTCCTTGACTAGTCTCTTCTTCTTTTCCTGCTTCTCCCCTTTCCTTCCCCGTCCTCTATGGTCACTGCCAGTTTGTTCCTTCTTTCCATGTTTCTGGTTCTATTTTGCTCATTTGTTTTGTTCTGTAGGTTCCACTTTAGGTGAGATCATTTGGAATTTGTCTTTCACAGCCTGGCTTATTTTACTTAGCATGCAGCCATGGCGATTTAACAGGCAGTGACTGAGAGTTCAGACTCCTTCCAGATGCTGTCAGCCCAGCTGCAGCGGGGCTGGGCGCCAGAGGTGCGGTGCCCAGCGAGGCTGCTGCATCAGTGGTGCCACTAAGCTTAAAACCTTATAAAAAATCAAATAAAGCCCTATGCTCTTCAATGTTCCTTTCCAAAGGTGTCCTAGATAAATGAATCTTCAGGGGAAAAAAAAAAAAGTAAAAAGACAAACATGCTCCACTCCTTCAGCACAGAGCAAGTAAATCACAGGTTCTATAAATCAAATCAACTCAACATACTTTTCCTGAGCACCTATGCTGTGCACAGCAGGCCCTGTACTGCAAGCTGGAGGCACAGGGAAAGATGACTCAGGGTCTCAGGACTGCAACACCCTTCCAGGGTTGGGGACTGACCTCAGGCAGCCTTCAGCCCTGCTCCCCAACACTGCTCTTAAAAGGGGCATCTCCCTCATCGGCTTTTCCTCATTTTCACCCCCGCTAGCCAGGTAAGGAGGCGCGCACACTATATTTGCACTGCACAAGCAGCACCCTCTACAGTCTTACCTGTTCCCTCCACAATGTCTCTGAGTCACAGGGAACTACTGCTATTCCCCAGGGTCTTGCAGGAAACAAGGGCAAGTATTGAATGAGACCCTCCGGGTGAAGGGGATTTTAAATAAACAAATGTTGCATTTGGTAGCTTTACCTGTTGATTTTTCCTAAAACATGCATTGCCATTACTTAGTCTCCACAAGCTGTATTTCATTATCTTCAAAGGTGATAATGGGAGAAAGAATACAGGCCAACAATTTGCACATGGCAAGCCTGGGGAGTATGAAACAAATGTCCCCAAGCTGCCTGGTTTCAAGGGTGGCCCTGAGCAGAGGCTCATTCTGAAGTTGTCCACATTCTAGTGACAATCTGCACTGCAATGTCCATTGGTCCCCAGTGACGCCACTTCCCATTGGCCCCAACTTGAGGTCTCCACCAAGAGATGTCACCTCTCTGCCCAGGGAGCCCAGACATGGGTGGTATGCTTTCTCCCAACACTGACATCCTATTTTAATTCTTCTCTCTCTCTCTTTTTTTTAAAGATTTTTTAAAGATTTTTTAAGATTTATTATTTTTAGAGAGAGGGGTAGGGAGGGAGAGAGACATCATGTATGGTTGCCTTTCACCTGCCTCCAGCTACAGACCCAACTGGAGACCTGCCTTGCAACCTGGTTATGTGCCCTGGCTGGGAATTGAACCAGCGACCTTTGGGTTTGTAGGCTGGCACCTTATCCACTGTGCTACCAGGCAGGGCCTTTCTCTCTCTTCTTAAACATTTAATTTTTACCACCTTCCTTTAAGGGGCAGAAAGGGTGGTCATCACCTTCCTTTGCTTTGCTAATGATCTACTAGTCCAATCTTAATTACTGTAAGAAGGGATACAGGATGGCTCAGATTTTCTCCACAAAGGATCTGTCTGTCTGTATTTGATGGGAAGCAACACAATTTCCACAATTATCTCGCAAAAAGCACACAAAACAGTGATAACCATGGGGTGGTGTTTTCCTAAAGCCATAAATGGGGATGTGTGTTCTGACAAAGGAGCTTTTTTTTTTTTTTTTGCTTGTTTCCTGATTTGTGAATGTATTTATTTCAACCTTTTCACAGAAACATAAAAATTCAATCATACTGGGCAAATACTGTGCAAATCAACATGAAGAACGGTTTCCTCTCCATGAAACACCCTCCTCACTGTTACCCCAGCAAGCTCCTTTGAATCTCAGTTCAAGCTCTCCTCCATAGGGGAGGCTTCCCTAACCACACGCACCCTCCTCCTTGCACACCAGCCTCACTTGCACCCTTCCCTTGCACACCAGCCTCACATGCATCCTTCCCCTTGCACACCAGCCTCAGCTTCATGTGCACCCTTCCCTTTGCACACTAACCTCTAGTGAGCCACAGGCAGCCCAGACTTTGCTTCACCTGAGCAGCTGGAAAAATATAGTGACACATTTCCACCATGGGATTCTCATTTAACTGGTGTAACGTGGGCACTGGGATGCTAAACCTCACCCCACCTCAGTGATCTGAACATGCAGCAAAGTTTGGGAAACTAGCACAGGGCTAAGAGAACTCACATGCACCTCCAGGGCTGGCATGACCCCACTTCCTAGTTCAGTCGGGCTGGGCCCACTACTGAAACCCCCAAGCCAAATGTATTCACTGCAAAACATGATGTCTCTGAGAATACAGGACAGACACCATGAATGTAGTAAATGATGGATTACCAATATAAAAGGCTTATCACCTGGTGGTCAGTGCTGGTGGTAGGCAGGACAATAGCTCTCCAAAGATGTCCAATGGCCTAATCATCAGGATGAGTTAGAGGATGAGAAGTTGGACTTTTGAACTGATGATGTTTGGATGAGATTCAGGTTTTGCACCAATGAGATTATAGTGGGACCTTAAGTATATTTTGCATTTGTGAATTTTGCTAAATGTGAATCTCAGTGGCTAGCAGTTGTACTGGGACAGACAAAATACTGTCCCTCACAGATGTCAACTCCCTAACCCAAGTCCTAGCTGACTGCACCAGGGGTCATTTTCTTACCCAAGGGCAGCTCACTGGCTGACCAGCAGCCACATCTTGGCCTGACAAGAAGAGTCAGGTTCAAAGTAGCTGCATGAGAAAATGTGCATATTCTCTCTGTCTCTCTCCAGAATTTGAACTCATTAATACAAATCCTGCCCAGTGGTAATGGGACCAGAAGTGAAAAGACACCCAGAGAGAAGCAGTGAGGAGCAGACATTATCAGCTGGCAAAAGACCAGATAGAGGAAAAATGTGTAATTAGGAGCCAGAAGGAGATCATTTTCAGTATAAGCAGAAACTGAGGACACCCAATGGCAGGGAGGGAACAAAGTCCTGTGCCATGAAACAGGATAACCTAACCCCTGAGAGATACCCAGGATCCTCCCTGTTACGAAATCATACCCCAGCCACTGATTTTATATCAGGCTGTCAAGCTATTTCTAAGACTCTAGAGCTCCGCCCTGCCTTGAGGAAGAGCATGGCCTTCCATTACCACACCCCCTCCTCACTCCTAGGGGCAGCGAGCTGGAACACAGCCTAATGCTCTCCCTTGGGTATACTTACCTTTACCTCTCATTTGAACCTTTAACTATGCCCCTGTTTATAACTGTAGTTCACAAAGACAAAAAAAGAAAAAAGAAAGAACATTTCTAGGCTCGCCTTGGGTTGCTGAATCAAGGCTCCACCAAGTTTCAAATAAGTGACCTTTGGCAAGTCCCTGGAAGATTTTGAGCAGAAAATTGATACCTTGCCCCAATGATTGTAGAATAAATAATATATGCAATTTGTCTGGTACTACAGGAGGTATTCACTACATATTGTTTGCCTTCCCTTCCCTCTATTTGATTTGTATATAATTATTTTGAAGGGAAAAGGAGAAATTTCTGATATTTATTTTCTATACCATATACCTATTAGTTTTTTATATATGTAAATGTCAAAATGAATCAGGAAATAATCACCTGAAACCATTTCTACTGCAATATGGAAGCTACGTTATCTTAACCTGATCTTCAGGCTCCAGTCCAGCATGCCCTGCCAGACTCACAGCTGAGTTCCTTGTCCTCACAGGAAATCCATGCTGCAGCCACACCAGGTTGGTCACAGGCACCAGAGCACACCCTGGTTATACAATGCCATGCCTCTTCACCTATGCAAACTTGGCCCACCCTTCAAGGTTCCATTAGGAAACAGATGACAAACTTAAAACAGGATTATTCCAGGAAAGTTAATAAAGGGATTATTTATACAAGAGTGAGCTGTGTTGAAAGAGAACCCCAAGGGCAGTGCAGTATCCCAGCAAAAGACGAGTTACCTTTCCTATAAATGAAGATGTAAGAGAAGGGAGAAGCACCCAGAGCCAGGAGGGAACCCAGTAGAGGAAGCTGCCTTAACAGGGGCAGGGAGCCCTAGCCAGGTGGCTCAGTTTGCTTGGAGCATCATCCATGCACCAAACGGTTGCAGGTTTGATCCTCAGGCAGGACAGGTTTGAATCCTGGTCAGGGTGCATATGGGAAGCAACCTATCGGTGCTACTCTCTCACATGGATGTTTCTCCCCTCCATCTCATCTCCCTTTCTAAAACCAATAAAAAACGATATCATTGGGTGAGGATTTAAAAATAAAATAGGGGCTGTGGGCTTCAAGTTAAGATACACCAAGCCCAAGGCAACCTGCCAGGAGAAAGCCCAAAAGTGGGTCAAAACACACGGACTTCACTCTTCCCCCACCCACGCCTGTAGCCTCCTGCTGGAACAGGGTGTTGTTGGCTAGTCCTGAGAAGCAGCCCAGGGGCTAGGAAGCCCACAGATGCAGGCCACACAGATGAGCCCCACGGGTGGCAAAAGGAGAGTCAGGAACAACAGACAGTGCCTCTGGGAGGGAAAGCAAAGATAGCCCACTCAAGTCCAAGGGAAGATTCTTCCTCCTCCATGAAAAATATTCTGTCACAGCCCTTATTCTTCAAAATCCCTGAGGGACTTCATGAAGCCATGGCTCCTAGACAGAGCATAAAAGAGAAGGAAACACAGGAAGGAAAGTAGAATTACTGTTTTTTGGAGAGTGGACTATGTGCCATGGTCTCTGTGAAGCACTGTTCATTCCTGATCTCATTCAACTTTACAGGCTGGGAAGGAAGCTAAGTATTATCTCCATTTTGTAGCAGTGGAAACTGTGGCACAGAATTGATGAAATATATAGCCTAGGTCCCATTTCTAGGCTGGATTCAGATCTAGAATCTAAGGGTGTCTGACTCCAGATATCAGTGTTTCCGTAAAACCCATCCTGCCATGTATAAAATGTTATTTTTTAAAAATATACTTAGGGCCCTGGCTGGTGGCATAGTGGATAAGTGCTGGCCTGTGAACCCAAAGGTCGCTGGTTCGATTCCCAGCCAGGGCACATAACCAGGTTGCAAGCCAGGTCTCCAGCCAGGTCTGTAGCTGGAGCGAGGTGAAAGGCAACCACACATTGATGTTTCTCTCCCTCTTGGCCTCTTTTCCTTCCCCTCCCTCTAAAAAATAATAAATAAAGTCTTTAAAAATAAATAAATAAAATAAAAATATACTTAATCTTGTTCCTTGATGAGCAGGAAGACCACCTGAGGGCACAGATGGTCTTCAATTCCTCCTGTGCCTTCCTTTGCTCCTGTGCTAATGAGATGCAGAATAGTCCTCACAGAGCTGAATAAATAAAATCACAAAATCTTTGAAATCCCCACAATCCTATTTTTCTTCCGTTTAAAAATAACCTGTTGTGCCAAGTATTCAGAAACTTAGTTTCCCTTTTTAAACAAACCTTTTTTTTTTTTTTTTAACACACATCTCATATTGGGATTCACAACTCATCACTCCTACAAGAAATACCCCCAGGTTCCTTGTCAATTTAGGCAAGCACTTGGTAAATTCAGAAAACAGTTTAGATTAATTTCTTCCTGCCAAGCATGAGGATTCTGGGTCGCCTTCTCATGCACAAAGTTTTAAAAGGAATATTATGTTTGTTTCCTTAAGTCTATCCAACAGCATCTTTTTAAAAATGGACTCTTTGGTTAAAGTCTTCATTACTAACAATACACACAATAACATGATTAATGACACACCCATGGCAGCTCTGCATATTTGACATTATGTGAATGTAATTCACCTAGGCGGTATTTTTAAAAGCCCCCAAGTGCCTCTCTGACATTTCATCATTAACTCCTTTTGCCTCCCCTGCAGGGCATCGAGGGTGAGTGGTATGAGCTCTTTGAGGAGGTTGAGGCCTAAGGCCAAAAGACTCCTTCCTCCATTCCACACTCACTTCCCATTTTCATGTAATGGGAAGACAACCAGCCTTGTCAGAACAGAGCAACTGTGAGAGGAAAGGACCTCCAGCTTTAGTGAGAGGGTGCCCACAGGTCTCTCGTTCCATTCATGAACACCTGTGACTTTTCCTTTCTAAAGACTGTCAAGGTTTGCCAAGTACTTCCCTGTTTGTGCAGTCATTTCACCTTCAAGACAACACAGGTAACCCTGGCTGGTAGCACAGTGGATAAGGTGCCGGCCTGCGAACCCAAAGGTCACAGGTTCGATTCCCCAGACAGGGCACATAACCAGGTTGCAAACCAGGTCTCCAGTCAGGTCTGCGGCTGGAGGCCAGTGAAACGCAACCATACATTGATGTCTCTTTCCCTCTCTGCCTCTCTCCCTTCCCCTCTTTCTAAAAATAATGAAAAAAAAAAAAAAAAAAAGACAACACAGGTAGGTAGGTAGGTATTGCCTTCCCTATTTTACCACAGTTAGATAAGGAGATAAAATACTTATAGCCACAGGTTTCCCAGGTAGAAGTATTAAAAATAAGACTGCAGTCCAAGTCTTCTGGATTCCAAGGTCCTTTTTTGTACCTTGCACATAACTGACTCCTGGGTCTTTATCATGCTTTTTTTTCCCTTTGTAAATTTTTAAAATTTTATTTTTTTCTACCACCAGTTAATCTCCCTATACCTTCCTCCACCTCCCCACTCCCTACCAGCAATGAGCACACTGTTATTTGCGTCCATGAGTTTTTACTTTTTCTTTTTTTTTTCTTTTTTAAAGATTTTATTTCATTATTTTTAGAAAGAGGGGAAGGGAGAGAGACATCAATGTATGGTTGTGTTTCACCTGCCTCCAGCCACAGACCTGACTGGAGACCTGGTTTGCAACCTGGTTATGTGCCCTGGCTGGGGAATCGAACCTGCGACCTTTGGGTTCGCAGGCCGGCACCTTATCCACTGTGCTACCAGCCAGGGCCAGTTTTTACTTTTTCTCACTGAGCAATATTTCCTCAATCCCTCCACTCCCCCAGTCTCCCCTTCCCCTCCCCATTATACTTTCTTATAGGTGGTCAGCTCTAGGGTTAAAATCCATATCCTGGGACTGGGGTGAGATGATAGTAAAAGGGCAGAATCTGTTGCCAGCAGGTTAACTGGCCACCACCGCCCCTCCCCAACACACACACTCCCAACCTGGTAAGACTATTATCGGAGAAACCCTGTTCACCTCACCAATGCAGTAAAGAATTACAGATCAGCCAGCCTTTTAGTGTGCATGCAAAGTTTATTAATAAATGGGAGAGCAAAAGCAAGGGTGGCAAGCTCGCCCTAGGGTGGCCAGAGGGCCAGGACTGCCCAGACTGTAGCCAGAGGCCTTCATGTGGCAAAAGGGCCAAGAGAGCCAAGAGCGAGAGTCCTTTGTTCTGCGGACATATATAGCTGGTGGGATGGGGGTGAAGAAGTTACAATTTAACTGGTGGATGAAGGTGGTGCCAGCTTTTATGGGGTGGGGCATGATGACCTAAACTTAGGCATGCGTGGGGGTCTGTTACTGAATCCATATCCCGCTCCAGACTCTATCTGTTCATTGTGCATGCAGGATGGGAGGCAGGCAGTTCAAGTTGTTTTATGGGCTTTTGCTTTGCGCACTGTGAACCCTCTCTCGCCTTTCTGGCCTTGGGATGAAAGCACAGTCTCAAGGTTCTCCTTTTCCCAGCTAGTGGAAATGATACATACAGACTTTCATTGGCTCTCCCATCCTGCACTATCACAGTTTACTTGTGTTGTTCAGAATGCCTGGCAGCCTTATCAGACCAGGTTCAGGATGACTGGGTCAGCGGCTGGAACACGTCTCCCTTTGCTTTTAGCCCTCTGTATTAAGTTCTTTGTTATACTTCAACGATGAGGGCCCTGCCTCTGTTTTCCTTCTGGCTGCTCATTTGACTATAACAAGACCATACCTACTTCCCCATCCACTGAGACCCTATACCTTTGCATAACCACCTCTGCCAAGGCCTGGTGAAGTCAGTGACCCCAATAATGATGCCTTTTCTCTCTCTGGAGGGAGCCTTGGTTCAAATTGACAGTCTAAATTATAAGTATTCTTTTTTTTTTTTTTTCTTTAAGATTTCTATTTATTATTTTCAGTGAGAGGGGAAGGGAGAGAGGCAGACAGGAAGAGCAACATCAATGTATGGTTGCCTTTCACCTGCCTCCAGCTACGGACCTGACTGGAGACCTGGTTTGCAACCTGGTTATGTGTCCTGGCTGGGGAATCAAACCAGTGACTTTTGGGTTCGCAGGCTGATGCCTTATCCACTGTGCCACCAGCCAGGGCCTAGAAGTATTCTTTCGGGATAAAAGATCAAGATCAAGACAACAGAATTAATACTAAATGGCTTCCAAGAGCCAAATTAGTAAATGAATTAATCCAGCTTTTTAATTGGGTTTATCTCTAAAAAGTGTACCAGTTTTGATTAGGTCCCCAGTAACTGGCAGTTTTCAGGAAGCTGGCAGCTAGTCCTGCAAAAACTCATTCACTTGACAGTGATTCTCTAGGTATTCACAACTAATCCCCATCCAAGGAGGAAGGGATATGTGATCAGAAGACGCATGAAAAGATCTCTTCCCTCTGGAATTCAAGGGGGAGACACCTATGAAAAATCACAGAGTTTTAAAAATGAGATATCAAATACTCCTTTGAAATATTTCATGAAAGCTTTGAATGTCTTCCCCAAGCTCAAGTCAAAACTTAGGATGTCAGGTAGGGAATGAAAAAAAACACCAAAAGTAAAAAGTAAAATGAATATATTTTTAAAGCACAATTTAAACACTGCCAATATGATATCCAGTGACTTCTGCTTTCGACATTTTCCCCACTTTTGTTGGCATGCTGCCCCAAATTGCAATCAATTAAGAAGTTGCTTCAATAACGTCAGGATTCTACAGCTAAAAGATACTTTCACATCTGGGTGTCCAATAAAATTCTCTTACTGCCCTTGGAAAAATACAAACTAGGAATGTTTGGTCCTCATTTTAAAGACTGAGAAACTGGGACTCTGAAAAGGAATGGGATTACCCGGAGCTTCAGAACTAAAAAGTGCCAGCTTCTAAGTGAAGTTTGAAGGCTCTAGGCTTCTAGTCCAGAGTTTTAAAGCTGGAAACAATCTTGGATGTCATCTAGACCAATTGCTTAGTCTTCATTTTGTAGAGGAAGAAATATGTCTCAGAGAGATTGAATGGTATGCCCCAAGTCACTCAATTAGTAAATCACATAGACCAATTAGCTAGGTCACCTGATTTCTAGTCAATTTCTGATACCACCAGGGTCCAGTCCATGCTCCATTCACAACATCAGTCACAGAAAGTGCTTCCATATGATTTCATATTATTAGACAATTTCTACCATCATTCACTTTTATAGAATTCTTGCCCCCCAAACAAGTTATTTCTGAAACATTTCAAAAACCATAAGAGACCTTTAAAGAATTACAGGACAATAAAACTTTTGCCCATGCTTTAGAAGGAACCCTCCATGCAGAACATAATTTACCAAGACTCAGCTTCACAGAGTGACATTCTAGAAAGCACTTCCCTAGAACTTCAGGCTCAGAGCTCAGAGAGCTGTCCCCTACATGGGGAACCAAGTCAGCATGCTAAAAACAAACAATGCCCAAGAGCCTAAGCACATTCATTTCCAATAAAGCACTCAAATCAAACAACACCCAAGAATCCGAGCAAATTAACGTCTACTTTAGAACTCAAATCAGACATTTACCAAATTATGTGTTCCATTACCTCTGTGATGCAATGTGTTGCAAAGCACAGTTCTGGATGCAGCTGCCGCGGCCCTTGTGGGAGCTTAGAGTCACACCACAAAGAAGGAAGGACAAAGTGCACAGCCCGGACCCTGGCAGGGAGTTTCAGTGATCACCAAAGGAGGAGCTTGGCAATCACGTGGGGAGAAGCAGTCAGGTCTCTGCTGTGAACACCCTCAGGGCAAGGGGCATTCAAACACAGGGCCCCTCCACTCTAAACACCGTTCTTGACTCACTGGGTCAGCACACAGTTCAGTTTAACTTTACTGACGACAGGCTGTTTGTCATGCATGGTCCAGTTCTGGAGTTGTGACTTATGTCCTCGTGGAGGGAGGCAGATGGTCGCAAATGAGTGAGTTAAGTATACAGTATGTCAGATGTTAGGAAGTGAGATAAAGAAAAATAAGGATGGAGAGGGGATTAAAAAGTGCTGGAAAAAGGTACATTTTTTTAAATGAGCTGTCATGGAAGGCCTCATTGATTGAGATGATACTGGGGCAAAACTTTAAAAAAAAGGTTAAGGTGGCCCTGGCAAAGGTGGCTCAGTTGGTTGGAGTGCCATCCCATACACCAGAGGTTTTGGGTTCAGTTCCTGGTCAGGGCACCTATCTAGGATGGGGATTTGATCCCCAGTTGGGGCTCTTACAGGAGACAACTGATCAATGTTTCTCTCTCACATCTATGTTTCTCTCTCCTCTCCCCCTCAAATCAGTAAATATATCCTTGAGTGAGGATTTTTTTTTTTTTAAGTTCAAGGTGCAAACATGCAGATAGATGTCACGGGGGAAGAGCATTCATACAGAGGCAACAGCAATCCGCAAAGCCTTGAGACAGAAATCAACATTGACAAAGCGCAGTGCAGACACTGGTGTAAACAGAGAAGACAGGGAGGAGGAAACAAAGAGACGGAAGTCAGAGTGAGGCCCCTAGGGAAGAGAGAGCAGCAGGGTCATGGCTACTGAGGTGACCACAGTAAGTAATTCTGCCCAGAAGGCTTGGTGTTTCAAAGCTGGCTTCCCCGTTCACGAGCCAGGTGACCCTCAGAAAGGGAAACTTTTGTGAGGCTCTGTGCTCTTATTTGTAAAATAAGAACAATCATAATCTCACCTTATTTATCCCACTCATCCTACTCCCTGATCATTCCTTAAAATGACTTCAAAATGCTAGACTCCTCCTAGGTGTCATCTCTCTTCTCCCACAGGACAACCACATGCATTTTCTTCTCTGTGTTGCAGATAAATTTAGATGCACAGAGTTCAGTGTTTGCTCATGAAAGCACAGGCAATGGCAGAACCAGGATTGGAACACAAGCCTTCGTGGCTCCAACAGCTTCAGCACTGAAGTGCCTGGAATGGCGCCAGGACCAATGGCTGGAAGTCACATGCAGCACAAAAAGGGCAACGTGGCCACATGATGGCTGTGGCTGCCCTAGTGACACAGTATCACTACCTGCCTTCCCCCTTCCTGAAAGCTGTGCAGTCTCAAGTGGGGACCCCAATTGGAGGATGGTAAGATTATGGATTCTCTTGTTAAACATGGATTCTAAAAGTCTGATCGAGTTGCAAAAGTAACATAGCCACTCACGTCATAAAACGCCCTCAGAGTAAATAAAAGAAAGGAAGACATCAAACTGTTTGTAGCTCTCTCAGAATGACAGCAGCTATTTCTTCCTCATCAAAAGAAAGGTCTCCTGCCTCTCCAGCTCATCTGAAGGAGAAGAAGGGAAATCAGTGATCTACTCAGCAGGTGTTTATGGCCCTGGGCTTTGCTCCCCGTAAGTCAAGATCAGTTTGACTCAGAGAAGTTAACACTTTCCGGTTGCTTTTCTCCCTGGGATGTCCTACCTAGAATCCATATCCAGGCAAATGGCACCAGTGGACACCTCCACTCATGCTGATGGAACTTGATGCTGACTGTGTTAGTGAGCTGCCTGGGTACATGTGCACAGCTATCTCCTCAACTGACTGGAAAATGGTGACAAATAGTGTGATGATGATGATGATAAAAAAAATACTAGAGACAGAGACTATATGATGAAGCTTAAGCTTAATTTCCAACTTTGAATTTTACTGTTTCTTAACTTCTCTGAGTCTAAATTCCTCATGTCTGAAATGAGAACACTGGTGCTTATCTTGCAATATTATTACATAGGGGTAATGCATGTAAAGTCTTCCATCCACTGTAGTTCCTCAGTCACCATGAGCTGTCATTCAATAAAATAAAATAAGATTTACATGGTACTTTCCCTTCCATGACCTCCTTCGATCCCTACAACAAATCCCCAGACCTTAATTTAGGGTCTTTCATTGAGTAGCCACTCAAAAGGTAAAATCCAGAGCTAGGATAGAGTTTACAGGCATCTCATTTTACCAATGGGGAAACTGAGGCTCAAAAGGGGACATACAATATATACTTTCACGTAAGTTACCTTCTATAACAATTCAGAAACTTCTTGAGGATAAACACAGCTGAAGACAGAGTGGTATCACAAGCTAAATGCCATGGGGAACATCACCAGCACAGAGGCCAATATACCCAGGATCCAAATTAGTTGTGATATCTTGCATCATTCAAAAGTTAAGTTCATTTTACCCAGGAAAGTGGAGGAAAGTGCCTTGTGCCCTGAACGGACAATGGAACCGATTTACACTGGACCCTTGCTCAGAAAAAGGAAGGCCTGACTTTCCAAAGGTTCTCATTTACAGAGTGGCTGGTGGGCAGAGTGCTATGTTCAACTCCAACACTGCTGCTTTCTTCACTTGCTCATGACCCAAGGGTCCCGGAAGGCCAGTTCCAGGCTCAGTCTAAGTGGACAAGGGTGCGTCCTCAGGACTGAATTGCCCATGTTCACAAGGCAAGGTCAATCGTCTCCAAGGTGTTCGCTCTCATTAGGATCCTGGGTAGAGGCTCAGAAATCTTGGGAGGAGGGACTTTCTGTGCCTTTCTGTCTCATTTTCCTGGAGCAGATGGGGTGCTAAAATTATGGATGCAGTGCCCCAGTTTGCAGGCACCTACTGTTCCTGAGGAAAGAATGCGTAGGCGGAACGAGCGTGGGGGGTAAAGGCAATTGAGAGGGAGGCGGCAAGGTATGGGAGGGAAAGAATGCAGGTCTGCGTCTGTCTGTGTCGCCTCCCTGCCTGGCTGTGAGCAAGCTGCCAGCAATCTGACCTCCCTTCTGTGACCCTACACTGTGGCTTTTAGAGGGGCCAAGCCCTTCTTCCTCTATAAAAAATGGCTTAAAAATTACATTCTATGAATGTGTCAGCACAAAGACAAACATAATCTTTGGCCCTAACAGTTCATTTCCTTCTTCTGATTTTATTTTATTATATTTATTTATTATTTAAAGATTTATTTATTTATTATTTTTAGAGAGAGGGGAAAGGAGAGAGGCAGAGAGGGAGAGAAACATCAATGTTTGGTTGCGTTTCACCTGCCTCCAGCTAAGGACCTGGCTGGAGACCTGGCTTACAACCTGGTTATGTGCCCTGGCTGGGAAATCGAACCAGCGACCTTTGGGTTCGCAGGCCAGCACCCACTGTGCCACCATCCAGGGCCCTTCTTCTGATTTTAAAAGAAATTGAAACATTGTGTGTGTGTGTGGAGGGGAAGGCAGGGTTCTTAAAAGTCCTGTGGGCCTAAGGCACTGTGCTGCTGTACTCACTAATGGCTAAGTTGGCCACAGTTTCCGTAACTGAAAAATGGAATTAACGGCATCTACCTCTGAGCATATTTTAAGTATTAGTGATTTAATTCATAATTCACCTAGCACCAAGACTGGTTATCCAGCAATGGGCACTCAGTGGCTCTTAACATTATACTATTGTTATAACTCAGAAAATATAACTCAGCTATTCCAAAGAAAGCAAGATTGTGAGCTTTTGGGCAGAGGAGGCATGAATTTGTTCTGTATGTAATTTATTCATTTATCAACTCCTTAAAATCACCCAATAGCTGTGAGAACATTGCTCACAGGTCATTGCTCAACAGATACATATACTGAATAAGACAATGAGCTCAAAAGGAGACATTTTCCTACCAAAGAGAAACTTTATCAAAATTATTTTATTTGCTATTAATGTTTTAAACTATTTTTAAAAACATCAGAACACTTTAAAAATATCAGTGGCCAGGCTCTGTAAGCTGCAGCTAAAGCTGGAGTGTGGAGTTCTGGGAAGAGCCCCTAACTTGGAGTCTCACATGTGACTTGACTCCCATCAGATGCCTGGCAAGTTCTTTGCACACCAAGCCCGGATTCCCTTTTCCAGAGCATGAGACACCAGCCCTGCCTGCATGGCATAGGGTTGAAGAAAAGTTCACACAGCATTTTACCAGGGTTTCCCTTAGAACCTGCTTAGAACCCACTATCCCTTAAACATGCTCTTTAAAAATAATGGAAGGAAGGAAGGAAGGAAGAAAGGAAGGAAGGAAGGAAAGGAATCATGGTTAAATAGTTATAAAACACTTCAAAATATAATAGTACCTGTGGTTTTGGAAATTGCAGCACCTGCGCGAGCCAGACCTGAAAGGCAGGCCCGTAAGCCTTGACTGAAAATGGAAGGAAGCAGGCGGCAGGCATGATCTGAAGCCTTCAAAGAGGTGATTTTATGGGAAAAATCAGGTCTAGAATCAAAATGTAAACCTTGAAGCCTGCTCTGCTTTGTGTATGTTCTGATCCTAATTACTGGATGTTTGAGTTAAGACCAGAACAAACTCCTGAACTAGGCTTTATCAATGCTCTGGCACCAGCAATTATGACCATCCTTGACCAGATACGGCTCTCTGTGTTTTGTAGCTGATCCTCCCTAAACATTGGATGTTCTATGGCAAACACCTGCACCCTTATTTTTTTGCACATATTAGCCCCAATAAAAGCTATGTTGGGAAATGGGATGGTGAGCACTCCCCACTAGAGAGAGTGGCCACCCCTTCTTTCCCCAGGAACTTCGAATCTGGGTTAGTCTGTTCAATCCGTGATTGGGGGCAGGGCTCTGTAGCATGGGGATCCCCCCACATACCTGATATCTTGAAAAATCATTTAAAAATCAGCATATTAAAAACTCAGAAAGATCTTTTGTTTAAAAAATCTGCTTTACCTTAATGACCAGAAATTCCATAATTTGTGAAAGCAAATTTTCTCCCTGGCATCACTAGAAATATCTCATCTGATGTGGGACATGCTCACCATCCTCTTCTTTATCCTGTTTTTTTTGGCTTCAGGTTCTTTACAGTTGTTGTTCCTTCTCTTGGTTGTTTCTTATCTTACAGGACTCCCTTCAAATACTACTTCTTTAAAGTAGCCCTCTCAGCTCATCCAACCTACAATAGCCTCCCATGTGCCCCCGGCCAGTTATTCTGTCATTTCAACCTCTATTTGTTTTACAGTAGTTATTTCACTCAAATTCTATCAAGAATGTGTTTGCTCATTGTCTAGTCCCTTGAGGGCAGGTGGTTTTCCTGACTAAACATTGTCTAAGAGCACATTTCAATAATCCCTGAATGGATGGATGGATGGATGGGTAGATGGATGGGTAGATGGATGGATGGGTGAGTAGAACACAACTATTAGATGCAGTTTAGAAAACCCCTTTAGCCTTCTGGGTCTTAGCTTCCCCATCTATGTTGGAAGATTTCATCATTAAAGCCCCTTGCAGTGTTGTCACATAGCAGCCTATAAAGGCATCATTAGTTAACTATTTTCTATGCAGCAAGAAACTTTTCCTGGTGTCACTTCATTAAACTTAATCTTTAAAACCACTTTATGAGCAAAGTATTACTATCCCAGTTTAAAGATGAAAAGCTGTAGACAAAAGATGGAAGTCCTTACTGGTTAAGTGGTAGGGCCTGCTACCCAATACTAAGCCAGAGTTTCTTCCACATAAATCCAATGAGCCAGAAGACAATGGTGGCTCTCACTAGTGGAAAAGAAGTACAACTGCAAAAGGAACAGGACTGAAAACAGGTGAGGCCCTTCCCACGTAATGCAATTCACTATGTGTTAATCCATGCCTGGAAAACAGGAAGCATTTCCCAAGTCAGTGGATTTCAAAAGAGCATAACTTTAGATCTACAGGCATGCTTTCTATTTTTTTGAAACAAATTTTTGCGCATTTTAGTTGCAGTACTTGTTCTAAATCATCTCTACACTTGACAATCAGGCACCGTCCGCCTCCCCTGTCACGTGAAGAGTTTCTTTTCTCCTGGAGAGCAATTACCCACAAATGCCAGGCTACAGAAGGTGTTTCTGCAGCCGCAGCAGCTGTCTCCTTGGCAGGCTCCTCCGGCAATTTTATTGGCAGTGTTCAAATGGCCAGAGGGTCAGTCGGAGCTCAGCTGCCCTCCAACTCTCAGGCGGCCTACCGGCAGCCTCTGCCCGAATGCCGCAGAGAGAAGAAACAGGCTGGGCCCACTGTAAAACTTAAAGCTCAGAGAAAGATGACTCTGCTCAACCAGAACCATTTGGAACAACCCTGGATTTTATTGGAAGCCAAGAAATTCCCATGAACCTCTTTGTTAAACAAACAGGCACTGACAACCATCTGAAGAAGGGCATAAGACACTCAGATGTTAAGGTAATAGGCAAAGACATGTGCTGATAAAAATGGCCCCCAGAGGTTCCTGCCTCATAATATTTGTGGCTTTGTAACTTCTTCCTTCTGAGTAGGAGCTAAATCTACTGGTACATTTCTGATCGTTAGAATGTGGCGAAAGAGGTGACATGTCACTTAAATAATCAGGTTACAGAAAGACTCTAGCCTCCTTCTTGCTGATCATCTCCTGCCCCTTCTCTGTGGCTCTGATGGAAACCAGTTGCCATATTTGTGAGCTGCCCTAGGGGGAGGCCCACATGACAAGGAATTGAGGGAGACCTCTGGCCACCAGACTCAGGGGAACTGGGGACTGCTCACAGCTACAAGAGTGAGCCTTAAGATAGATGCAGTAGTTTTGACCAGCACCTTGATTGCAGCCTTGAGACATATCTGGAGCAACAACACCCAGCTAAGATAACACACCCAAACTGTGGAGTAATAAACGTTTGTTGCTTTAAGATATAAAGTTATATGTAAGATATAACTATGCAGTAGTAGTTAACTAATGAGTACGTGTTCTTAAAACAGAAAATAATATATATTTTTAAATCATGTCCATACAGTTACCTCTTCCAAGTCTGCTCAAATGATTAGGATAGGCTCCCTGGGCCTGTCCTAACCACACTACAAAAAATTATAACTCTCTCTACTCCCATTCCCACACCACCATGTACTGCACCAGCTTTGCTTATTTCCCTAATTCTTACACAATATCTTTGAACACTTCAAGTGTGGTCTTTGAACCAGTAGCACCAACATTCCAAGGAGCCTGTTAGAAATATAAATATTAGAGACCATTCCAGACCTACTGAGTCAAAATCTGCATGACAGGAAGATCTGAAAGCAGTTCAGGGTTACATCAACATTTACAAAAGACTAAACATTCTAAAAACTATGTGTTAAATTTTATAATTTTTCTCTCTCTTATCCACCCTCCAAACCCCAATAAAAGTGAGATATGAAAGTCATTGCTGATCCTGATCACCACTATTTGGAAATACTTGGCCTGCTCTTGTAAATGTAACCACAGAAATGAGAGACACAGGAGGGACTAGGACTACTCTTAGGTAGACTTTATAATCCATGCCATTTTGATCGAAGCTCATTTGACCAAGGTTTCTATCTCCTTCCCAAGTGGCAAGTCAGAGCCATTAACAAACCCTACACCTTACCCAGGGAAGATTGATTGGTCCTTACACATCCTTTGCATATTCCCAGAAGGACAATTGTGTCTACAAGGCCAGAGCTGAATGGCAGCTCCAATCCAACCATATTGTTAACATGAGAAATACTGAAGAAGAAAGAAATGCTGAGTAAACAAAATGTCAGATGCTCATTGCATTTTACAACTTTATGCCATTTAGGTGCTACTTCTCCACTTGAAATACTCTACATAAATGACCTGACACCTCTACTATTCAATCTACCTCTCCAATCTTAGCAAGTTCCTACTTAGTCTTCTGGAATCAGTTCAAGAGTTTCCTCCTTTGTAAGGCTCTCCCTAACTCCCAGGGGAGGTGGAGAAATGCTCTCTTTACTGATCTTACTATATTCTTCCACTATTTATTAGGAAAAAATTATTATTATTATTATTATTATTAGAGCAATTTAAGACACTTAGACTCAGTATGATAAACGTGCTATTAAAATTTCAACCTTATATTTACCAATTCACATGCAAAACTGAACATTCACCAGAGTCTCAGAACGAGAGTTGAGGGGAGGCAAGACTTGGGCTTGTTACATAGTGTTTTCACATTCTGCATGTTTATTTGGACATGATTACATCATCACAGTTCTATGGATTTTCTGCCTACCCTTTAGGGTAGCGCAATTTGCCAAGACCATATGTAAAAATACTCTCTTCCGTCAACAACAGACCTGCAGACTCCATGTCCACCTGTTTTGTTTTTGTCCCACAGCTCCCAACCCAGGCCCTGGAACAACTGCAGGTTAAAGGCCTCCATGTCATTAGCACTGGAGATCCCCACCTGCCTCTCCATCTGGGAAACTCCCAAGGGTAGTGACAGATCTTATTGAATCACCTTGTCTTTTTAGAAGTGTTGCAAGGCCCCAGGGCTGCTGCTAATTACCAGACCTGTTATTATGGTGTGTGCTGTTCCCCTCCCCCCAAGGAACAGCTTGTTTGGAGAGTGGGGGGAGAGCTATGGGGATGGGCATCTTTATCCTGGCAGAGCTTATGGTCTAGCTTCCAAGAGCTAGTATCAGCAGCTGAGGATTGGGGGAGGGCAGATTTGGGTCAGAATCAGCAGTTGCAAACAAAAAGCAATTGGCTGGCTCTTCCATGATGGTTTTTCTACTCACATAGTTGGAATCCAGGCTCTTCCTCTTGCGAATGAAAATCGGGGGACACATACTGCAGCTAAAAAGCTCAGAGGAGACCTTGCAAGCCCAAAGACTTCAAGTAAACACATTGGATGGTCTGAAATGAAAACTTCTTCACTAAAAGCAGGTTGTGGCAGGTTGTCATGTCCTAGACCGGTATCTTTCTTGACAAAGGTCAACCTTCACTTTAAATGAGTCTATCTATTATCTTGTTTGCATCTACCAACCCCTCATTGGTATCGTGTTCTCCTGCATACTGTCTCTAAGTGTTATAAATGTTCATTGTGAACTATCCTATAATCACCAATGTAAAAGAAGCATGTGCCTACTTCTTTTAGGTTTTATACAAATCCAGAGATTCCTCCCCAGACCCGGCTTTGCATTTTCCTGCCTCACTAATCTATCACCAGTGAATTTCGTGTAACCCCCTTACACCTTCTGCTTTGATTCTGATGTATAAAATAAGTGGTAAAACTGCCATTGTCTGGAGCATTTTCTCAATTTGTTTAGATTTTGCTTCCCAGGAGCCAGCAACTGTGGTCAGTTTGGCTCAAATAAACTCATACAAATTCTTAGAGGTTTGGACCTTTCTTACATGACACACTGTATTACTCACCGATGGATGATGCCTGCTTAGGACAAAGCATCTTGAAGGCATTTAGCCCCCACTGAGTTCCCTGCTCCTTCCTCTGGGTGTTGTCTGCTTCTTACTGAATAACTCTTCCTTCCCCTCAAATTCAAACACTGTTGGTGACCTCTCAGCTACATTTTCACTAATATTAGGAAGCTCTTTCACCTACACTGCCTTTCCTCCTTGCCCACTTCCCTTAGAGATGCAGAAAAAGCCTAGCACTTGCTTTCTTGGCCTCCCTTCTGGCTGGAAGTGGTGGTATAATCCCATTCTAATCCCGTTCTGGCAAATAAAAATAAGTGGGAGATGAGAGGTGTTTTGTGGGAGTTTGTTTTGTGGGAGTTCCCACAAAACCTATGATGAAAGAGGCAAATAAGGAAAGTTCTAACATGTCACCCTGGCTGCCAGGGCTCCTTTCTGTCCTCAGTGGCTATGTGAAGATGCAGTAGTTATTTCTACAGCAGCTGTCCTGGGATCGAGAAGCAATTAATTAGTCAAGGGATGACACAGTGCAGAGAAGTTGAGCCCCCGAGGAACAAATCTGAACCACTGTACTGATCTTGGAACCACCCACCTCTGATTCTTTGTCATAGGAGATAACAAAATGATTTTATTCCTCGAGTCACCATTAGGCTGGTATTCAATTCTCTCTTACTAACACTCTCATGTCCCACTTTGAGATTCTTAGGCTAACACTTCTTAAACTTTGTAAGGTCACAGAAAAATTAATAAAAGCGTAGACTTTCTCCATATAACCATGTACTATGCCAAGGTTTGCCTACAATTTCAGGAGTATCACAGACCATCCACAAGCCCACCCATGGGTATCCCTCAACCCATTAATCTCCTACTCAAAGAGAAACCTATGGATTACACACACACACCACTGGATTGTACCATCAACATTTATACATACAATAAGGACTCCAGGGTATTTAAATTCTTTTGTCTTACAAGATACGTATAGTATCTTCATCACTACTTCTGAATGCTTACTGTGTCGAAGACTGCTAAACACATAAACTTTATATGTGATCTCATTTGATCTCTAAACCCTACGAGATAGGTGTCACTATTATCTCCACTTTATACAAAAGAAACTGATGCTTCAGAGTGATTAAGTACGTTACCCCAGGTCATGGAACTAGTCATTGGTGAAGTTAATATTTAAACCCAGGCAGTCTGACTACACAGTGCTTATTTTAATCTTTATGTTCTGCTGCCTCAGTTCTGTACGGTAACTATGGATTATAGTGAGGAAGTACATCAACAAAGCTTAGCAACAAAATATGACTTAAAATATTAAGCTAAAAAGTTTAATTCACTAGGGGTATCATTTGTGTGTGTGTGTGTGTATGTGTATGTATGTGTGCATAAGTCTTATAGTATGACTCGATCTGAATAAAGGTACAACTGAGTATACTAAGTGGACTATTCCATTTGTGGTAACTTTGTGTTTATTGATATTTAATAACTAATTTGAATATAAATATCAAGTGCCTATCACATGTCAACCACTGTTTCAGCATTTATTTGCATTATTTTAGTTCAGCTTCAAGATAAACCTATGGACATAGTAGGTAGTGTTATCACCCCCATTTCACAGATTCTGAAATTGAGTTATATGAAGATAATTTGTGGAAAGACACATAGCAAGGGAATAGTAATGTCCAGGTAACACAGGCATGAGCTTTACCTTGAGCCGCTGTATTACATGAACTCCAATTTTAGCTTGACTTGCCTAGTCTGAATCTAGAATCTGAAAATTGATAGAAGCATTCACATTTCGCTGGGGTCAATAATCAAGCTTCGAACATGCAGTAAGAGTCCCCTCCTTCCTCCTCAGAAAGTAGAACTCACAGCTATTCCCATGGCTTCAAGTATCGCCCAGCACACACATGAAGGAGTCAGTCCACAATGACCTCTTCTCTCTGTACTCCCAACCTTGGAAACCTTATCAATCCAATGGCATCAGTTCTTACTTTTGGTAGAGAATGCTTAAGTCTACACCTGCCATCCTGACTACTCTCTCAGTTTCCAAGCCTTCATGACCTGCTCTCCAGAGGAACTTCTCACCCAGGTGCCCAAAGGTCACTTCAAACCCAGCGTCTGCATATACTTGAAATCCTAGGGTCTCAGAGACAGAAGGGACCACAGAAGGCAGGTAATTTAGTTAAAAGATTATGGATTTTTCTTTTTAAGTCAGAAAGTTCAGAATTCAAATCCTAGCTCTGAATCCATTTCTTCTATAAAATGGAAGTAATAACTCTCATTTTCCTTAGAGCTATAGAAGGATTAAAAAATGATAATGGATAAAAACTTGCCCTGCAGTACCTGGCACTTCATAGTCACTAAGCATATAGTAGTCACATTTACCATTATTATCATCAACAAAATTCTGTTCATCCACCAAGTGCATAAATCTTTCCACAATACCCACAACAGATGGCCACCCAGGCTCTGCTAGTACATTTCCAAAGATAGAGAGCTCGCTCACTCACACCAGCTCCCCAGGCAGCCGGTTCTATTATTGGACAGCTCTCACTGGCACAGAGTCTTTCCTACGTGTAGCCAAAATCTGCCTCCGTGAATTCCTCTGGTCCCAGCTATGTCCTGTGGAGCAGCACAGCACAATCCTGCTCTCTTCTCACACAACAGTCCATCCGGAAAAAGCAATCACATCCTCGCCATATCCTCTCTTCTCCAGCCATTCATTTCCATACACCTATCCTATGGCATGATTTCTAGATTATCCGCAATGCTCGCTACTTCCTCAAAGCATGGTATCCAAAGGAGATACAGGAGTTGAAATCTTTATACAAGTGAACACTGCATTTCAATTAATGCACTCAAAATTCACATTTTGGTTTTCTTAGTGGCCAGATAAATATCGCTGCTGCAGCCTTGGCTGGTAGCTCAGTGGATAGGTGCTGGCCTGTGAAACCAAAGGTTGGTGGTTCAATTCCAAGTCAGGATATAACCAGGTTGCAAGCCAGGTCTCCAGCCAGGTCCATAGCTGGAGGCAGGTGAAAGGCAACCATACATTGATGTTTCTCTCCCTTTCTTCCTCCCTCCCTGCCCTTGTATCTAAAAATAATGAATAAAATCTTTGAAATATATATATCACTGCTGTGTCATTCAGGGTTGAAAGGAATGAAATCTATCAACTCCTCCTTCCCACTATTAAAAAAAAGATCATGCTAAGTTTTCCCTTATTTCCATGAAATTTGGGAGTTACTACTTGACTTATGCTGTAGACCCTGACTTTGTCCAAGTGAGAACATTCTGAATCATTTTTCTGATAACTGTCTTGATAATCATGCCTCAGTTCTCCACCCCAGCTATTGACAATATATTTCAATAAGTTTGAACATTGTACTCACTGTACTCAAATTCAGCACTAAAAGCTTCCATTCAGGTTCATTTCCATTCAATTTAAGAAACAAGTATTTACTGAGAGATACTATGTTAGAGTCTCAGGATATATAAGGGAGCACCCCCCCACCCCCCGCCACCTTAAGAGGGAGGGAGGACAGGCACACAAATTAAAAGGACACTACCACCTGTTAAGTGCAATGACGGAACAGCAGTTGGGAAACACTAGCCCAGAGGCAGGCTGCACATCTGGCTGCATAATAGCATCACCTTGAGAGCTTTTAAGGGGCCACATACCAACCAATTAAATCAGAACCTTTGGGGGTAGGACCAGACCATCAGTACTTTATAAAGACCCCAGCTGACTCCAATGCTGAGCCAACTTAGAAAAGCAGTAGACTAAATTGGCCCAGTTTTGCTCAAGCTTTAATGCGCACATGAATCACCTGGGATCTCTTAAAATTCAGTTGCTGAGGCTGTAGATTCTGCCATGGAGCATGAGATTGTGCATTTTTAATTCCCTGACAGGAGATGCTAATGCTGCTGGTCTACGACCACACATTGAATAGCCCCAACCATAGGCCATCTAATTGTCCCTAAATTTCCTCTACAATCTTGCCTCCTTAGAGTATATTGCAAGTCGAACCCTTCCTTCCAGTTGATTGAAAGACAAATAAGTGGTAAGATAAAGACAATGATGATTCATGAGAGGGACTGTGAAAGCCCAAAGGAGGAGACCCAATCAGAAAAGGAGGTGGTGACCAAGAAGACTTCCCAGAACAGGCCATGATTTCACTGAATTCCCCAGAGGATGGTGGTTCCATACCCAGCAAAGAACTGAATGTAGCCTCAGAAATTGGGGATGGTGGTGGGGAGGGGGTGGTGCAAAAACAAAGCACAGGGCCCATTCAGGAAACCGAAAAAATGTTTTAGTCCCCATTTCCCTTCAAAGTTGATTTGAACCATTACTTAACTTTTTGTACATTTAAACCAGAGCCAGACTATATGAATCCTCCTCAAGGGGAGAACCAGGTTCAACTACATTATATACCCTGAGTAGCTAACAGGCGTCCAGCCCCCTACACTCCTTAAAGTATGTTTGTAATATAAACAAGTAATGTTTTTAAAAACAAGATATTTCATTTCCAGTCTTTTTGAAGCACAGATTGGTATAAGAAGTTAAAGTGATTTACCATGATCTTGAAAACAATGTAAACCAATGCGATTGGAGTAAAGGCATGCAACCAAAGGTAATTAGAAAAAGAGGAATGCTTCTGAGAGAGGTTGTCAAGCAATGTAGGCAGTGTGAAGAGGATGGGTATTTGCATTTACATAAGGCAGGTGTGGTTTCTGTCTAATCTGAGAGAAACACAGCCCAACCTGTTCCAATGATTGGCGTGGTGGGGAAGGAAGTTACCCATGTTTGGGGCAAATGAGACGGGGAAGGCCTAAGAGAGGAAAATCAGCCTAATTCAGTCAGACATCATTATAGTCAGGCCTGGTTAATGTGAAACAATTAATATGACCATTTTCATGCAGATTAAAACATTTCAAATGAACAGGTCAATAGCACTCCTATGTTCTAAATTTGGGCTCCACCAGAGCCAGGTGAACCGTTACATGAACCAATCTAAACTTCATTACAGATAAGGACTCTGATTCTCAGAAATCTGTACTCAACTCAATTTGGAGTTAATCGCTCCCATTTTTCTCTCATCTACCAGATATCCTAATTTAAAGACAGATCTGCTCGGCTTTCTTTTATGACAAAAGACAAAGAGAATATGAATTATTCATTAGTAGTGAAGATATCACTTTATCTGTTTATTTTCCAATTAGGTGAAGGCAGATAAAAAAGCAGTCAATAAATCCAAAAGACTCCCCCCACCCACCCCCATTGCATGGAATTAAAAGTAGACAGTGTTAATGTGGGTCTTGGAGTCCATAAAAAATTCCATTAGCAGTGGGTATTGGAGAGGCGGTGGCTAAAAACTGGGCATCGCTCCTAGTCTAGATGCTTCCGTGCGACAGGGCTCTGAAGGTTCTCCAAGTTGGCCCCCACCAGCCTGCCTTCCCTCCCATCTCCTCAAGCTGCACAGTGAGCCCCACCCTTCACATCCCTTCTCCTTCTCAGCCTCTCAGCCTTTGCTCAAGCACCACCCTGGGTTGGTCGCCTCTCCTCTCTGTCTCCACTAACCTCCCATTTCCTCTTTGAGGCTCTGCTTCCTGTTCTGCATTCTGTGAAGAAATTCACAGTCCCCTCTCACTACCCGTTACACCTGCACAGCACGGAGATGACTGCCATTCTCAGTGTTCCAGTCACTCTGTGTGTTTGGGTTTCAAGTGATTCTTGAGAACTACTTGAGAGCCGGAATTGAGGTTTTGTTCCATCTTTATACCTTTGATGCCCCACACAGAGTAGGTGCTCATCAGATGTTGGCCCCATCCCCCATAAGCCATGCTTGTCTTGCAGAGCTTGGAGCCCACCCCTTTCCTCCTTCCTTACCTTTCACTCCTTCCAGCGAAGTCACCAGGAAGGGAATCTGATTTCCCTCTGCTTCAATTTCCAAGTTCCTGTTAGGCCAGTCTTGGGCAGAGGCAGGCAGGCAAGAGGAGGGAGAAAATAGCTCCCACTCAGCTGGCACAAATCACCTGCCCTCCTCTGGGCTTTTAGACCTGGGGTTGTTGCTACAGCTAAAAGGAGTTGGTCGGCTCTGCTCTGCACACCTGACACAAGGGAGCAGAGTAAGAAATAGGGTGAGGAGAAAACTCAGCCCTGCTGCTTAGAATAAATCACTTAACCTTTCTGAACCTTGGTGCCCCACCTGTAAAAGAAGGATAAACTTCATCTAAATCTAGGGTTGGTGTGAGGACTAAATGAACCACTATATATAGAGTGGCCTAGCATGGTGCCTGGCACTGAGTTGGTGCTTTCATTATAACCAAATGTTTACTATTTTACTATCTATGAGGCTGTGAGCTTCTGCAGAACATAGATGATGTCATATTTATCATTTTCTCCCTAGAACTCTGGGGCCAAGCTGTTAAAGAAGACTAAATGTTTGCATTCCCTAAAACTCATACACTGAAATCCTAACTTCTAAGGTGATGGAATTAGAAGGTGGAGCCTTTGCGAGGTGCTTAGGTCATGAGGAAGAAGCCCTCATGAATGGGGTTAGTAACCTTATAAAAGAGGACCTAGAGGACCCAGAGATCTCCCTCTCCTTCCACCATATGAGCACAAAGAAGCCAGTAGTCTATGATCCTGAGAAAGTTCCATCATCGAGACCTGACCATGCTGGCATGCTGATACCAGGCTTCCAGCCTCCAAAACAGTGAGAATTAAATTTCTGTTCTTTATAAGCCACCCCATCTATGGTACTTTATTATAGCACCCTGAACTAAGACACGGGCTAATCATTGTCAGTAGGTAAACAGTTGTTGAAGTAAATAATGAAAGGTAAATGGAGATAAAGGCCCAACTCAGTGTGTAATTTTGGCCTCTCTTACCATTCCATTCTCAGAACACTCCAACCCAGAGAACATAATCCTTTCTCCAAAATATACCTCTATAAATAATGAAAACCATGATTTCCAGAAATCAAGAACTAATTGGGCCTCATCATTTTTTTCCAAATCTGCAAATCAGGGCCATTTAACCAGCCCATTATTGGTCTTAATGAGACTCTTTCTTCGACTCTTGGTTGCTTTGTTTCTAAAACATATTTGGACAGAATAATTGCTTGGCTTCTTTCCAACATTGAAGGTGTATGAATCTATTATTACCTACAAATGATTTCATTTATTCAACAAGCACTTCCTATCGATTGCTTTGGGCTCTGTACATGTACTATTCATGGGTACAATGTATAGGACACCCTTCCTTTGTGCAAGGAGCCCACAATCCAGCAGTAAACTTTTCAGCATCATTAACACTACCCTGGAAGTTGGTCCTATCATCCTTTCCAGTTTCCTTTTACATTCAAAATATTGGGCAGTATTTGTTCCACCTTGTTCTTGTTAGCCCCCAAATGGCCAGATCATGCACAGACATGAACTTTGAGCCATCGAAGCTCAAGATCAAACGAGAGAGAAATGCTCATGTCCTGCCTGCCTGAGGCATAAATGCAACGAATAGCAGGAAACAAAGCAGGCCAACTATGGCCTAATCTAGCTTTTCCCAAAGTGACTTCTGCATAAAACTAGGACAAAGAAGTGCTTTGACAACAGGTTCTGTGGACAGGTGCTTATGGGGAGCACTACATTCAACTCTCACCACCGCAGGCCTTCGCAGAGCCTTTGATGTTTCCCTGCACACTGTGGCTTTTTGTTGGGAAGGGCAGTCTCTTACATCGAGTCATTTGATGCCCCCTCAGCCACATAAGAATGGTTATTGGTACTGAATTACTTCAATTCTTAGAGATAAAGGGCCTGCACAGTCCGTACTGGGTCAGGTTGGAGGGGATGTGCATAAACCTATTGCCTTGCTTTGGTGCCTGGCCTTGGGGGCCACAACCCACTATTGGAGCTGACCTTAACCTGTCTCCTCTCCATGTAAGTAAAACTTGCTCCATCCTGTGCTTGACTGTGTTGCTCTCCCTCGTGGCTCTGATACCAAAATGCAGCAGGCACAAGAGCTTGGACAGGTAACCGGCAGCTGGCACTGTGATCACCACGCCCTCCCTGACACTGGAAGCCACTGCACGGTATTCTGCTGCATGCACTCCAACAAGATGGAGCAGGCAGTGTCCTGGTCAGCTCCAGCTGCCATTACAAAATGCCATACATGGCGTCTTAAACAGTACACTTGTTTCTCGCAGTTCTGCAGGCAGGGAAGTCCAGGATCAAAGTGCTGGTAGATAGTTCCTGTGAGAGCTCTTTTCCCACCTCGCAGATGGCACCTTTTTGCTTGTCATCACTTGGTGGGGAAAGAAAGCAAGCTTGTCTCCTGGCATAGGGCACTAATTCAATCATGACAGCTCCACCCTCAGGACCTAACCTAATTGCCTCCCAAAGGCCCCACCTCCAAATACCATCACACTGGGGCACAAGGTTTCAACATAAACCTTCAGTCCATAGCAGGCAGCACTGCCCAATCTTCTTCCACACAGAGCCCTCTTTACAAGAATACTGAGTGGCACCCTCAGAGCCCTGCTGAGATATTCTAGAGTATAAGCGGTCAGGGGGGAGAGAGGTATGCGTTGGTCTTCTCCAGGGTTTCCCACATGCCGCACCAGGGGCCTTGCACAGAAACCTTCTGCTAACAATTTCCCTAAGATAGCGAATGCATCTTAACATGCCCTGTGGGGAAGCCATTTCCAGCCCTCCAGGGCTTCCAGTCCTCTTCAGACCTGCTGCTGAACCTGGCAATCAGGCCCCCAACATGGTTAGCTCTGCTCTGGCAGGTGTCATGGGAAAAAGAAGGTCAAGAGCACCAAAATGACAGCGTGTGTCAGAACACACCGCCCAGGCCTTGGCAAAAGGGGAGACATGTCAAGTCCTAAGACAAAAGCCTGTTAAACTTGCCAGGGAACTAAAAGGAAGTGGGGAGACCAGGATTCCAGTCCTATGGGCTAGGTAGTGCCACAGTGGCCCCTCGATAACAGCCAAGTCACTTAGCGAAAGCCGCAAAGATTACCAAGTTAAAAACTTAAATAAACATGAACACACGATTGACTGATTGAAATTCAGGTCTTGAGTATCTTAGGCATAAGACGTGGGTTCTGGGAATGTAGGTCTGGTGTCAGCAAGCCCCCACAGTAACTGCTGGTGTCAGGGACTGTCTGACCCCCAATGAACCTGCTGTCCCCGCAGTGCCTGCTGACAGCAGTGAAGGCCTATGTCCTTCAGAGATACCTTAGTCTGCTGGCAGGGCCTGTGTCCTTCAGAGGTAATCTTGGTCTGCTGACAAGGGATTTAGTAACTTCTCTGTTTTAGTAAGCCTCTCTGTTCTACAGCCAACTCCCCCAGAGCCATCTACAGAGAGTCCCTTCAACTCCCTTCCTCTTTATCTCCTTGAAAAACCTCTGCATTTCTTTTGTTTTCTGTGGACATCTTCCTGCCTTCCTGGTCTCAGTCTGCTTGTGCAGCTACCCAAATAAATCTTGTAGACTCATGGCCTGTTCCCCTGTCATTTCTCCTCTCACTCTCCCCTGACCTAAATGAGTTCCAATGAGGATATTTAAAATCAACTGTCAGTGATTTTTTTTTTTTTAATGTAATGGGCCTTTAAGAACTCCACAGGTCACATTTTGGGGAGGAAATCTAATCACTGCAGAGCACAAGTTACTGAATCTCTCGAGTCTAAAAATACACCTCTCTTGGCATCACCAGGTTGTTTGCTAACCTGCTAACCATGATGGCTGTTTCATCCTGCAATGTGACATTTCTCACAGATGCCACCTAACTAGTAGACTAGAACACATCTACCTAGCTTCTGAGAGGTACGTGGGTTTGTGAGTTTCTGGGCCAGGTCACAGAGGCAAAGAGAAAGAACTCTCTCTGAGGAGGAGGGAGGTTAGACAAGCACTGGGTCCAACATCTGAGCCAGGGCTAGGATGGCATGTGAGTTTTCATCTTGCATGCCAGGTTTGATCAGCTAATAAATGGCACCTGGGAGTGCTATACTGAAAAGGATTTTGAGCGGTGCATGAAATCATGGGAAATGGATTAGAGATATCCACTGTCACGGTGGGCTGAGCCTCCCAGAAGCCAGACTTGATATCCCGAGGCCAGAAAAATCCTAAACATTTTCACTGTGTTTCCCAACAGTGAGTACTTTTGCCCACCATATGGAACTATATGTCTACATCATTTTCTTGGTCAAGTTTATTTCAATTGTAAAGATACGGACAGGAAGACTTTCATGGGGTTTAGATGATATGACGAAGGTCACAAAACTAACAACTAGCAAGACTCCACGCTAGGTCTCCTGATGACCGTTTCTTTCTCCATTCCACCAGTTTCCATACCTGAAGACCATGGCAGGAATCTTATTTCCACCAATGGCTTAAAATTATTGGAGAGGAAACTGAGATACCTGCTTGAAATAACATCTGCCCCCATGGCTTACGAGATAAAAGAATACAGCTAAACATTACTTTGCAAATTATAAATTACCAGACCAATTCTAGCTATTAGTAATCCAATGATCAGCACTAATATTAACATATAAAAAGGACTAACAGCCTGACATAAGAAGGGCTTTAGGAAAAGTTATTAATGTTGACAACACCTCAAGAAATAAATTCCAACCTGATCTTCCTACCTGAGTAAATTTCTGTCATCCTAGCATCCCACCTTGTAATTATATAATTTATATGTAGCATTCATACCACCACCTTCACTTACCCTAGAACAACATCCCACAAAACAGCCAGAGTCCAGTGTAAAGGGAACTAGACTGTGGTCAAGAGATTTGGTTTAGCAGATCACTTAATCCCCAGGTCATAAAACTAATTAGTGTCATGAGCCAAGTGGGTCCCCAGCAGCCTATCTTCCTGATCCATCATCCTTCCTTCCTGCACAGCGCAGGAGTGTACTGTGTCTCGTAACTCAAGCCAAATCAGCCTGGTTCCACAATGCTTTCTAGTTCTCTGTGACAAAGTCACTAATAGGTATGCTCTTATTGGCCATTATACTCATATTTTATCTTTTCACTAGTTTTGCAACCCATCCTCCCTTCCCAGGGTTGCCTTTCTTCTTTTTGCATATTTAAACAATAATTCTAATTGTGTGGGCTTGATTATCTGCCTCTGTGAAAACTCACCATGCTTAAATTTTAGCAAGGTTACTTATGTATCATGTTCATTAACTCCAGGAGGCTCTGCAATTTGTCTCTTTCAAAAATATATATATATATACACACCTATACATACCTCTATATTCAGAGGACACTCCTAACAGCAAAACAAGGTGCCTGAGTGCTCAGCATTAAATCTTCTGAATATTGAAAATCTACTATGAAATAATCTGAAAGAGGTTAATCAATAAGTAAACAATTGATGGTGTTATATTAGGTTTAAGTCTAACATGATATTCATTAACCCATCAACAAATACCACTTGAGTTAAACCATGTCTCTCAAATGAGCATTTCTAGTGTTAATTCAAAAGGCAATAGCAGTCACCTAGGGGTGTTTCGAATGTTGTATGTATAGAGGGGTTAAACAGGGCAATGGAGATCACATTTAGGAAGGCATCGCTGTGACAGCTAAGGCATTGAGCCACCATCAAGTCGTCAGCCTTCACTTAACCTGGACAGCTCCACTCTGGCTAACCACCCTGACAGCAGTGAAGGAACTGACAAACTTGTGGAAATTTACCGTCGTAGTAAAGAAATGGTTTTCCTTTTTCTTTTAAATAGAGTTTAGAAACCACAGTACCTGGTGCTATAGTGCATCTGGCTTTGAAGTGCTCTGGGATATTGCTGCATCTCGTCACCAGGGTGACGAGGGTAGCACCAGGGTGCTACCTCCCGGCTCCTGCAGCGTGTAGAGCGTACAGGACATGGGGAACCTGAATTGGAACGCCCGCTATTGTGCTTACTAGATGCACTATTAGGGACAACTCATTTAAACTTACTGAGTCTCAGTTTCCTCATCTATAAAAGGGAGAGATAATAATGACCTGGAAGTTCAATGAGACAACATCCACAAAACATCTAGCTTTGAACCTGACATAGAGCAGGTAATTAACAAAAGTGATCATTGACTGTATACTTGAAAACAAGCTAAAATCCATCATTGTCACTGTCCTTGTCCTCATCCCTTATGTTGGCAATGCATATTGTATTGGAAATAACAGGATAGAGATGGGGTTGGAGGAGGTAGTGAAGGCAGGTTTCGGGGGGAGGCGGGGGAGAAGACACAGAAATAGGTCTTCAAGCCTTGGGCTTCTGTTTCCTTGAAATAAGGCAAACCAGGGCAAGGGGAAGCTTTCCTGGTGGATGTGAACAGAGCAGTGTGATGTGGTCAAAGCCACTGTGGTGAATATGAAGGCCAGACTAAACTGTATACAGTCTCATGTAAAAGGGAAAAACCTGGAATGCAGCTCAGGGACACCTGTCTGGAGTGGACTGCCAGCCCAGGGGTCTGAGGCCTACAGAAGCCGGAATGTGAAAGGCTACCTGCTTGGTGTCAGCCTGTCCTGCTCTCAAGTCCCAGATGCTGCTCACACAGTGGGCTCCCTTGGGCATGTGCCTTTGTCCTTGTCTATGACATTAGTAACTCCTCCTGCACCAAAAGTTACTACAAGGATTTCTAACATAACGTCTTATATACAGTCAGCACTTAATAAAAGGTAGATAATTAATAATAAATAATGGCAAACACAGGTCTTACCATGTGCTAGAGTTTGTTCTAAGTACTTCACAGATATGAACTAATTTAACCTATAAATAACCCTATGAGGAAATGCTATGAGTAAGAAGAATGATGATGATAATGTAATAGCAACCATAAATAGCACTTCCCACACATCAGGCCTTGTTTAAAGCTTTCCATATATTACCTCTGACTCACAATGACTCTGTGAGGGAAATACTGTTATTATACCTACTATACAGATGAGAAAACTGAGGTAGGAATTAGTGAACCTGCCTGAGCTCTTCTGGCTAGTAAAAGTGGAGCTGGACTTCTTGTCCAATTTAGTTATGATACATCTCGAAGAATAACACCTCATGAAAATCCTAAAGAAAGTGAAGGGATATTGTCCTTCTCTTTATAAAGAAAGAAACTAAAGCTCACAGGGCTGGGGGTTAAAAAAATTGACTGTGTCTTTCTGGTAATGATAATCTAACCAGAGCCTTTTGATCTGTGACCCAGAACCACAGTATTTTCAATAATCAAATAAATTAATATGTTCTAACTATTCTTTCTAAGCTGACCTAAAATCTGTAAATGCGTAAACTTAACTGAGGATCTTCCTGGCTCTCTTCTGGAGACAAGTGAATAGAGCTGTGGGACCTGAATGTGTTTTTTTATTTTCTAATTCTCACTTGAGGATGAGTTTTTATTGCTTTTAGAGAGAAAAGAAGAGAGAGGAATGGAGGAAGGGAGGGAGAGAGAGAAAGATACAGAGAGAAAGACTTAGATATGAGAAAGAAACTTTGATTGGTTGCCTCCTACACATGCCCTGATGGGAGAGCCAACCTGCAACCTTTTCATGTGAAGGATGATGTTCCAACTGGCTGAGCCACCCGGCCAGGGCTGAATTTTTATTTTTTTTAAGCACAGTGTTAAAAAGCAACTTTATGTGCTCTGATAATTAAAAGGAACAAACTACATTTGACCCAAAATGGCATGTAGTTTAACAAAACTGCATCTTCAATCATTTGGAAATGCTAACACGCCGACTGCCTGATTAAACACAATTTGTATTGTCAATAAAAAATGCAAATGACTATTTTACTGGCAAATACAGCATTAGACTTTGCTTGATATGAGGATTAAATTGCATTTCAAGAACAATTCAGGAGGTCAAATTATAAATGAACATCCCCTTCCATTGTCCTTAGGTTCTGGAAGCCAGGATAAGAAATACAATAACAAAAATAATTGCCTGCCACTGTGTGCCATTTCAGTTAAAATAAAATCCATGCCAGTTTTGTGTAGTGGAGAATACTATTTAAGCCCCCAAATGGGTACTGTAATTTAGTGCCTAATTCGGTGGAATTTACATGGCACACTCCCACCCATCTGAATCAACTGATAAAACTCCCTTTTATTTGTATTAAAGAAAATGGAGATTAGAAGGCTGAGAATCCACATCGTGTAGCTACCGAGAGCTTGGGCACCATTTTAAAACCTTTTAGTCAATCTGGACCAGCGCTAAATCAAGGACGCAGGAATTCTGTTTGACTGCAAATAGTCCCCCGTTACAGATAGGAGTAAGATATGCATTTTGAATCCCACAGAAAAATATGGAATCACAGATGTTGCTTTTTAGCATCTTTATTTCTGAAATTACAAATAATCATTGTTGGCATCTGCGAGTGGAAAACTGAAAAAGCAAAGAAATACCTCATCACCGCATCATGATGTGATAAAACCTCAGGATGGCAGGCAGTCAGTGAGGCATTAACACAGTTGTACATTTACATTCAGAGATGTGCGTGCCAGTTTGGTTAAACATCATTGCCCAATTTTCCAAATTCCCCCTTGTTATTTTCTTCTCCACATTTTTCACATTAACTTCGAGGAAGACAAGTTTATACAACCTCTAAAACTTCATTAGAGCTATTGTCATTATCTTTCTGAAGGCAGGAATGTATTTTTAGGGCTGTTGGTAAACATGACTGGTCCAAGAAGAATTTAAAGAGTTGCTCTGATTAAACAGAGAACCAAATACAAAGGCTGTGTTTCGATACAATTGTCTGAACATTAAAATGTGGATTTAGAAAACATGGAAATAAAATATACACTGTAAATCAGTATACAACAGCTCGAATGTGTCAATAATGATCTGAGGATATTCTAAACAACCTCCTTGGAACTTACACCACCCCTAGGGACTAGTTCTGATTACTGTACATCAGGGATTGTCTTGCATGCTTACTTAGCAGCCTAGTAATCCAGACACCTGGCCTAGTAGTTACATACAGTATCACCTTTTCCATTTTACAAATGAGGCATGGAGGGATTAAGTAACTTGCTCATGATTACCAAGTTGGAAGGATTGGAGAAGGATTCACTTGTGAGTCTGGGTGCTTCTGAATTTGTGTCCTTTTTAAAAAAAAATATTTTATTTATTATTTTTAGGGAGAGGGGTAAGGAGAGAGGCAGAGAGAAAGAGAAACATCAATGCATGATTGCCCTTCACCTGCCTCCAGCCACTGGCCCGGCTGGAGACCTGGCTTGCAACCTGGTCACGTGCCCTAGCGGGGGACTCGAACTGGCAAACCCTGAGTTCGCAGGCTGGAGCCTTATCCACTGTGCCACCAGCCAGGGCTGAGTCTGTGTTCTTAATCACAACATTATTCAGCCACTTTCATGTCTCTAGGTGTTACCTCTCTGGGTCTAGCCTACTGATTATGAGAATTTCCGAAAGGAATCTGCATTTGTTACTTCCATGTTTAATAAGTACTGTATCCTCCACCACTCTGTCTGAGGTTTTGCTTTCTGCCATGTGGGTTATCTGTAGTCTGAAAATATAAATAAAAAGTCTAGAAATAAACAATTTGTAAGTTTTAGACTACATGCCATTTTGAGCAGCATAATGAAATCTCACACCTTCCCACGTTGCGTACACTGTCTGCCCGTTAGTCACCTAGCAGCCATCTCAATCAGCAGATTGACTGTTCTCTTTTCTTATTGTTGTTAATCTGTTACTGCACCTAATTTATAAACCAAATGTTAGCATAGGCATGTACATCTAGGGGAAAACAACAGTATTGACAGGGTTTGATACGATCCATGGTTTCAGGCATCCACCGGGGGTCTGCAGCATATCCCTAAGGATTAGGAGGGGCTACTATAACATATATATGAAAAGGGATCACTTTCCCATTTTCCAAAAAAGAAAATCGACTTAAAAGTTAAATGACTGCTGTTCAAAGTCCCTCTCCCAGTATGCGGCAGAGCAGGATTGGAACCCTGAAGACCAGTCTCCTTCTCCCACTGAGCACGGCCTCTCCTCACTTCCCAGTCTCTCGAAGGAGCTTCTGAAACTGAATGCATGCTATTTCCTTACTCCTCAAGGACCTGATTCTCCCACTAGTCACCGTCCTACATCCAGCACCTAGCACCTAAGCATAAACTCAGCAAGCGCTTGAAGCAGTCCCTACAACCCAACTCTTCAGCAACTGCACAGCCAACACTGCTGCAAACCACCATCATCTTCCTTGGAAATGATTGCAGTAGCCTCCTGACTGCATTTGCGGCTTCTTCTCGGACTCTCCTGTAAGGTATTTTCAAAGCAGCATCAGATGTTACAAAGCTCTCTATGAAGAAATATCTTCCCCCTGGAACCCCTTTATTCCCCTGACCTCCTTGATCATCCTTCTTGCCCTGTTCCAGGCACCCAGGCCGCCTCAAATGCACACAGCGCACTCCTGCCTCTGCTGGCCAACAGCAGACACCCACACCCAGCTTCAAGACTAGGCCAAAACAAATTTCCCTTTCCTAGGGAAGGCTTCCTTGATTTCCCTTTTAAAATGACAGAGCCCACCCCTGGGCTCTTCATCTGTTTTCCCTGGTATGTATTTCTTCATCACACTTTCTAATATGCCAGGAAACTCACACACTAACTTTGTGTATTGTGCAAATCTCCAGACTGCCATATAAACCCCATTACCACAGACACTATTTGATTTACTGCTGCGTCTTCAGGGCCTGGAGCAGGGCCTGGAGCAGGGCCTGGAGCAGCGCCTGGCCCATCAGCAGGTGCTAACAAATATGTGTGAGTGAGCAGGTGAGGACAGAAGGAAGTGCATCCTCACTTGCTCAGGCTTCTGTGAGGGTCCACTATGGACCAGCACCACCCATGTTCCCCCAGGAACTCCTGGGACCCCAAGGTGGTCCTGTTAATGCTTTTTCTTCTCTCTTTTCCCTCCCTCTCCATCCTCTTCCTTACCTGCCTTTTCTGTGTCCCATTTAGAAAACAGAGTTTACCTGAAAAATCTAAATCCTGTAATATAATCAGAGACACACAGACCCTTGCTTACTTTAGATGGTGCCTATGGGATGTAAAAATCAGTAGGTAGGTGTCCTTCTTCACCATTTCAATCCCTTCCTTGCATTGGCCATTCCCAGTATTTGTCTGGTAGCCTGAACCCAAGCATCCAGATGCAGGGTTCGGTTTCTTTTTCATTTCTTTTCAAAAATGAGAAGATGATATCTATTATAACCTTAGATAGGCAAAGGGACCCAGTCAAGCACATACATGGCATCTATTTCTCTTTAGCATTGTCAAGTATGCTGGAACCCCATCTAAGCCTGTAACTCTTCATATAATTTTCACTCAGTAAGAAATATGTGATAGTGCTCAAATGCAGTCTTTGAGGTCCATGGTCCTGTGTGCTAGTCACAACCCCAACTTTTACAAGTTCAGGGACCTTAGATAAGTCATTTTAGCTCTGTTAGCTCAACTCTAAAGTTATTAAGAATTCCTATTGTACTTCCTAAGTTAACTGAAAGGAACAAGTTGAGAAGATATATATTTGTAAGTAATTTATAAGCTCTAAGTGTTTAGAAGCTATATTATCTTAGCCAAGTTATTTACCTTTTTCTAGCCTCAGTCCCCTCACTGGTAAAACAGGAATACTGAATAATTTATTGCTAAGTGAAGATTAGATGAGAGAAGGTACATAAGAAAGATTGACACACTGTCCCTACTCAGGACATATCTGTTACTGTAATGTTTTTGCCTATCTACCTACTGACTTCAGAAAAAAAAAAAAAAAAACATGACTTTTCTTACATCAACTGTTTTCAAAGCCTTTTAACAACACACCTTGTTCCATTCATATTATTAAATTGCTATTTCTAAGGGTGCACTTAAGAATGTAAAGTGAGAATGAAAAGAAGTGACTACAGACCAACAATTTCAGGCTGACACATTAATTGAGCTGCTATGTTTAAGGCACTAATAGTCTCGTTTTTAAAAAGTCATATTTTAATCAAAACTCAATCAGTATTTGCTGAATATACACTAGGTGCACACCACCATAATAGATACTAGAAGAGTTTTCAAGGAGTATAACTGGAAATGTGTTGAATTAAAAATGAAAGATATTATCCCTTATCACAACCCTTACAATCCCATTATGACAAAATAACATTCAGTACCAAAAAGTGTCAACAAAAGGTTTTAATGTTTAAGCAACAGGTAAGTTTTTCTGAAGCAGCACTTAATTTCCAAGGAAACTCCAGGGAGGCAGAGCTCTTGAGCTTTGTGGGAATGCTGGAGATAGAGCAGGGTCTGGGACAATTTGAATTTATAACAGGCTTGTCCAGTGATGGAAATTTCCAATGTTGGTCACCCAGGCATGAACAGGAGACACCAGAGAACAGAATCAAAATCCGTGTATCCTTCAAGTTATCCCTCATTAAAGGGAATTTGCTCGGTAGACATTACTGCTCGGGTTAGGTGAGTAAGACACCGCTTAGATGCCTTCAGCCCCTTTTCAGAAAAAGGAAATCCCCCCAAAAGCATATCACAAAACTCTGGAAATGCTGACAATGAACTAAGGCAATTTAATGCTTTACATAGCTCGCACTTCTTGATGACATTTAAAAGCCTGTTGTCAACTTGCATGAGAGTTGGAAAATCAGCACCCTGAGTTGAATGAGGAGCAAACAGTGCAACTCTACCCTGTGGCTCGGGGAAAACCTCTGTATCTGTGTGTGGTGGCCCTTAAGTCTGTCTGTTAGATACACTGGACTTGAGTTGATCAGGCAGCCATCTTTGTTGGTTCCTATGGCCACTGTGAAAATACAGCCACTATCACCATTTGCTAGGCAGGCTACGCAGAGACGCAATCTACATTTGCTTCAGTTTCTTCAGAGGCTGCAGTGTGCAGGCTATCTCTGACCAGCTGGGCTCAGTATGTAACAATAGACCACATTTACTGAGCATCAGGCCTGTGTGCTACATGGAGGCACTGCACTATTTATTTCTCCCAACCACCCTAGGTATGGGCACAGAGGAAGCCAAAGCACAAAGTTTGAGTAGACAGAAAGGCCTCAGTTAGAGCACAGAGCGGTCTGACACCAGCACCCAAACTGTGCACTAGAAAGGCTAAGTCATACCCTGAACACCTGAGAACCCACTCACTGTACCTCTCTTAATCTTCCCAATAGTTCCGAATGATGCCATGATGATCACACAAAACAGAGGCTCAGAGAAGGTGATTAACGCACCCAGGACAAGTCAGAGCTGGGTTTCACCTGGCAGTCAGCACACACACAGCCTTTCCTACACCCGGGTGCTGTTCTAAGAGCTTCCTGCAGTAACACTCAGTAGCTCCAACGGGTGACTACTGCTCTTCACCCCCACGTTACTCATGAGGAAGTGGGGTCCCAGGTAATCAATAATGTGCCCCAGGTTACATAGCTGGCATGCAGCAGAGCAGAGATTCTGATGTGGGTTGTCTGACCTCTGAGTGTGTGCTCTTAACTCCCGGGCTGAACTCTAATCGAAGGCTCCCTATGTCCAAACCTCTCACCCTTCCACCCCAGTTCCTCCTCCCTCCATTCAGATCAATGCAATATGCCTATTTATTCTCTGTGCTATAACTGGGAAGAAGCTGAGAGATAATCTGGTAGCAAACCATAGTTTTAGCACTATGCAATCGAGCCATAGGACTTTCTTCTGTGTCCTGGGATATTTTATTTCAATTGTCCACCCCATCCCATAGACACTTGTGCAATAAAGCCAGTAGCTTGACAAATATCAGGAATGGATTCAAATAAACAAAAGGAGATTCCTTCTTATTTGTCAGGTTCTAACACCTCTGTATGTGAATTTTTATTCAAATGTCAAGTATTGGTGTATATACTGTATAGGAAAGAAGGGGTCCCAGAGGAAGATGGGTGCAGGAGGAGACCTCTTCTGATTTTTTCCTTTTTCTTTTTAGCTATAGACTCTCAACTGGGTTAATTTCTTTTAGAACAAGAAAACAGATCCTGTCTGCTGTATCTAACCACTGTCTTTCTCAAACCTTAGAGTACAAAGGTATTACTACCAGAAACTCACTGAAAAGAAATGTTCTCCACCCATCCAGTGGTCAAAAATGTTTAGGGATGATCATGTAAAAAACTGTTGTTTTTTTTTTTTTTAAACATTTACTTTATTTTGTAAAGATTTTGTTCATCATTTTTAGAGAGAGGGGAAGGGAGAGAGGCAGAGAGGGAGAGGGACATCAATGTATGGTTGCCTTTTACCTGCCTCCAGCTAAGGACCTGGCTGGAGAGCTGGTTTGCAAACCCAGATATGTGCCCTGACTAGGATTCAAACCAGAGATACTTGGGTTCACAGGCCAGGTGCTCAATCTGCTGAGCCATACCAGCCAGGGCCAAGAAACCATTTTTGATGTCACATTGACATTATGTAACTTCTAAGAAGCTTTTAGGTGATGACCTCTGTTAAACATTGTTCCACACTACATAATGGTAACTGAAAACATTCTCTGGTACTTTGTGCTAGGCATTATTCCAAGTATATCCCTTGATTTGTTTCATGTTATTCTGAAAACAGCCCTACAAGGCAGCTATCATTATGCCCATTTTACAGGTGAGGACATTGAGGCAGGATTAAGTAATTTATTCCTCTTTCTTCCAACCATTTGGAACCACTCAGAAGTTCCCAGAATAAGCCTGGCTTCTCTCACCCCTTTGCTGTTGTCATGGGCCATTTCCTTTGCCTGGAACTCCTTTTTAACCTTCTTATTCAGATGACTCCTACAGATCTTTTGAGATTCTGCTTGTCCCCAGGGTTTTCTATTTCCAAGGCCTCCGAGGTAGCTCAAAAGCTCCTTCCCTGCACCCCCACCAACCTTACCGTGCTGTATGGCAGGCTCATGCTTTCATGTGTCTGCCTACCCTCATCTCTGCAGCTGGGCACAGCACTTGACATATGCTCCACAAATGTTTCCTTAGGGGGAAAACAACTTCCTATCTATGAAAGTAAATGTTGTTTGCAGGAAAACAAAGTTCAAAGATGATACTAATAAAACTTCTGACTGATTAATGTCAAGCCATGACATAAAGCACATCACTTTACCCTCATCAAAAGCCTTTCAGATACTTGGAAATATGAAGGGGGACCCCCCCACCACCACCAAAATAGAATTTATTCATAAAAATTGTCTATTTATTCTTACATGTTTAAACTGCTATTGCTTTCAAAGTACTCTCCATTTTGATGCAATACTCCTAACTGAGATATTTATTCTACTGCTCAAAACAGTTTTTGAACTCATCAATTTTGACACTTTAGTATTTCTGCCATTTTTGGGTTCCGCTTTTCCATATAGGAAATAATGTTTCCCTTTGAAGACTTGTCATTCCCAGTCAGTCTGGGAAACAAATAATAGTCACTCAGGGCATGATCAGGTGAATAGAGGGGTGGGGCATTGGGATCATACTGGTTTTGCTCAAAAACTGCTGAACACTTAGCGTGACGTGGGTAGGTGTGCTCATAAATCACCCATCATGAAATGGGCGAATGTGTTGTATCTTCAGAACAATTCACTGAAGCTGAACACAGCCTCTCACAATAGCACCAGTTGGCGCACTGATACAGATGGGTTCCCAGAACACTCACCTAGTGGAGGAAGCCTATACTACAGGGGGTCTGCCCTCCAGAAAATAACTCCAGGGTTTTTTGGGGGGGAAGGGAGGGGGCTCCTATTATCTCCCTTTTACAGTGAGGCAAGAACAAAATACATCAAGATGCAACAGACCCAAATGCACCCCCAAGACCATTCGATTCCAAAAGTTCCTGCCCTTCACTACACTGTCACCGCTGCCACTGCGTAATGTGCGTATCTGATCCTTTTTGTTACCAGAGCACTCAAATCCCCTCTAGAACATCACTCTCCTAAAACGTTGCCTCTGCTGAGGCCTCTTCTCTAACTGTTAAAGAAAATGAGCTAAGATTGCCTTCAGCTATGCCATCGTAGTGGTGGTTGGAAAAATTAATCCTGTGCCATTTTGCATTTGCTGCCTGTGAATCAAACTGTGAAAGCTAATTTAAAAACTTTCACACTTGGTTTGAATGAGGACTGTCAGCGCTTTGGGAATGCTAAATTGTACACAATTAGCTCAAATGCTGTTAGTTTAGGCGTACCCAGCAGCATCTCAAACTTGGTCACCCCAATCAAACAAAGCAGGAAGTCAGGGAAGGTTCCAGCAAAAAGAGGTACAGAGAAGTGTAAGTGGCTTGTCATAGGGTTGAGTCCCGTCCCAGACTGGAATCCCGTAAGATGGAATTCCCTCCAATGCCATGAGTGCATGCCTAAGGCCGTGGCCTTCAGGGAACACAAACCTGGGTTTGATTCCCAGCTGTGCCACCTATGAGCGACATGGTCTGGGGTAAGTTAGTTATATAAGACATGAAACCTTTGTCACCTCTAATATGGGGATAACAGTGCAGTCATTGAAAAGGTTTGCTAGGACTATACAGCATGCGTGAATCATCTTTAGCATGGTGCCACCCATGTCAGAAGCCAGTCAATGTTTGCTGTTGTTACTATGTCTGTCATTACCATTCTGATAGGAGGTGAGCACCCTGAGGGCAGAGACACTGTCCTGTTGACCTTGACATTTCTGGCATGTTTGTATTAACCTAGAGCCCAGTGTTCTTCAGGATGATTATTCTTACTATTATTCATAATTCTTACTATCATATTGTTCATAGTAACAATACGGTCTGGACTCTTAGTGGGTCAGTAGTCTTGTCTGACACTTGGGCAGAGGGCAGTAGAAGGGTAACTGAGCTGGACTTGGGCACCTGTATTCCCACCTGGGTCTGCCTTTCCTGCCAAGCAGGGGCATCCACACAAAGCATTTGCTATCCTGGCACAGTGCCTAATAAATAGTTCACTATAGGTAAATAATTTTGATGAAAACACAGCAACATATTTGAGCCTCGATTTTCTCATAATCAAAATAATCACTTCTTCAGAGAAAACAGGCCTGAAGGTATTCTGTAAAGGGGAAATGGAGTACTACATCAGGGTAGGGGTGAAGAGAAATAAGGGAAAGCCAGCAGAGATAACAGGAAAGCTACCACCTTCTCTCCAGGCTCCACTTGACCAGCAAGTCCATGGTCGGCAATGTCACCTTTACAGAGCTATTTCTGCGTCTAAGTAATAAGAGCTTACATCCAAGTGATGTCTAATGCCTAGTCATCTGACTCAGAAATTCTACAATCTTTCATAAGTACCAAAGTGAAAAAAAAGGTTTAATAAAAGAATTTTAATATAGCAGTTCAATTTTAAGGCAAAAGTAACTGTAATTGCTTGGAACTTTCATAATATCTAAAATCTGATTAAAACATGCCACTGCTTATGAGCTGAGATGGTTATCACATATCAAGGCTCTGGGATTATTGCTGGTGCCTATGGTGAAAAAAAAAAAAAAAAAAAAAACCATGGGTCGCTTCTTTTTCCCACTTGCATTGTACTCTAATCCCTTGATAACAAGGACAATTTCAATGCCTACCAGATACAAAAAGGGGAAAGAAATGAACATTTGTTCAGCTACTGTTATAGAGGTCAAGAATGAGTAGGCACTTTAGAAACACAGCTAATTGTAGATATTATCATTGTTTAAAAAGTGAAAATCATGAGACTGCAAAAGGTAACAAGCCCAAGGTCACAGAGCTAGAAAATGGAAAGGGTGAGTGAGGTTAGAGACTTGTTATTTGGTGGTTGAGCTTCCATTCATGAAAGGGCTTAGCCAGGCCTGGTGACATCTAAATCAGGGCTTCCAGTAATCAGATGTGGAGTGGCAGTTCCCAGGAGAAAGCAGGGAGAAGAAGGTGGAGGAATCCGCAGCATGCCGTATAATATTTCACCTTCAACTTGATGTTATAAGTGGGAGCTTAAATGCCTTGCACGCGTTTTACTTGAAGAATGTTACCTCACAGGTATCCTGATGCAGAAACAATTAGTATTTTAAAATGTTCATCCTTTCCACAAACAATGAATGATAAAATATTCATCCACTCATCAAATATTGAAATGTCAATTTTCAGAGCCCTTTTCTTGCCCGCCCCATGTCAAATGAAACCCTCACACTTCTTAGCCCTGCCTTGTTTTTCTACTTACATTTTAATTATTATAGTAAACATACAGATGCAAATTTGTAAATTCATTTCTACATTTATATGTTGTCATCTTGACTGTCAAAGATGGAAGCTCTCCTCTGAAAAGTATTTGTAACCTTTTTTGTCACTGCAGGCCCCCAATACCTGGAATAATGTGTAGAACACAGAAAGCCATCTGGAATATTTGTTCAGTCAATGAGCAAATTAATTAAAAACTGAGGTTACAACAGAGTAAAGGAATAGGCCATTTTACTGAACCATGTGTCAAGTTCTCAAAATACAGTTTTTTTTTTTACCCTCTTTCCTTCAGACTAACTTGCCATCTACCTCTTTCAATTATTAATTCAATCATTTAGCAAGTATTTGGTGAGTGCCTATAGTGGGCCAGGCACTGCTTCAGGTGTGTGGACTCAAGTGAACAAAATGGATTCAATTCATAAAGCTCTTCTGGTGTAGAAAACCAACAAATAAAAGGAGATACAACTTCTATAACACGAAGAGGTTGATAAGAGTGATGACATCAAATAAGTGCATGATGGGAAAAGGCAGAAAAACAAGGGGCTAATGTAGTTCAAGGTCAGGGAAGGCCACTCTAGCAGGTGAAGCTATCAACAAAGATGAGTTATTCAAACCAGGAGAGGACTCGGAGCCAGCCAGGACAGTGGCCACATCCCACACCATTGTGTCCAAAAGGCCCAAACGTTTCCTATCTCCCATCTTTGGCTTCCTCACCTGGCACAGTAATAATAAAAATACTTGTCCTGCCTACCTTCTAAAATAGGTCTGCATGACCATCGAATAAAATATCCCAGTTCTCAGGGCAGAAGGAGGGAATGAGTGAAGGTAGTCAAAAGGTACAAACTTCTATCATAGTTAACAATACTGTATTGTACATTTGAAAGTTGCTAAGGGAATTGATCTTAAGTTCTCATCAAAAGGCAAAAACACTGTAAGTGCCCTAACAGTGTGGCTCAGTAGTTGGAGCACATTCTGTACGCTAAAAGGTTGCAAGTTCAATTCCCAGTCAGGGTACATCTGGAAGGCAACTGATCAATGTTTCTCTCTCATGTCAATGTCTCTCTCTCCCTCTTTCTCTAAAATCAAAGAACATGTCCTCAGATGAGGATTTTAAAATAGTGTAACTAGGTATGGTGATGACCATGAACTAATTGATTGTGGTAATCATTTTGCAATACTTACAAATACCAAATCATCATGTTGTAAACCTGAAACTAATACAATGTTATATGTCAATTATATCTCAATTTTAAAAAGATTCCTGTTATTTTTTTTTTTTTTACATTATTGTTAGTTCTTAAACTATAAGTGGCCAGGTTACAAATGATTCATAGAAAACATCTATAATAAAATACAAGAATATCTGAGTAAAGCTGTTTTGAAGTAATAGTTGTAGTTTCCTAGGCATTCTGAAGTGGTTTTCAAGCAACAGAAAAGAAAAAAAAAAATCATTTCCTCACTCATAAGATGAAGGGATTGCATTACATGATTTCTGTGATCCTTCCTCCTCCAATTTGCTAAGATTCTATTACATGAAAGAGGCTGAAAATCTCTAATTTGCTGCCCAAATGTGTGCGAGAACGGTCATCACAATGAGTTTTATCATTATTCCAATGACCCACTTTGGTTCTGGGGTGCAGGGCCCCCAGCATCAAAGCATTTCTCAGACTCATTTTATTTAAGTGACTTCAAGCTCTCACTGAAAATGTAAGTTGAATGATAATTTCATTCCTAGAGATGTTTTGTTGTCGAAGCCTAATTTAAATGCCCATCCTTAATTCTGCTAATTATCAGCACTAATGAAAGACAAAAATAGCTAATCCAAAATGCCTATTCTAATTTGGTTTTAGGCTGTATTTTAAGATTTTTTTTTGAAGTTACCAGACCTTCCTTCCCAGGCCTATTGTGGCCATGTGACCAGTAAGAGAGCAAATTCCAGGTAAGCCAGTGATTCAGAGTGATGTGAGGGAGTCACCACACTGAGGTCCCAAGGTGGGCTGCAGGGTTCCATCTCTTCTGTGACAGGATAGCAAAACTCTGTTTTTATCCTAACCTCCAGGAAGTAAATTAAATTTGATAGTTTTCAGGTTCCCTCCTAGATGGAGAACTTTGCCCTTTGAGCACCATGACCTGCAGCAATCAGGGCAAGGATCTGGGGGAGAGCAGGAATAAAACACTCACTTCAAATGACCTGTCAACACAAGTCTGTGGGAAACAGTCTGACCCATTCAAAACTGACCCAGTGTTGTCGCTGAGCCAGACAAGTTACCAAGAGACAGGAACACAGACAGGAATATAGTTACCCGCCTTACCAGTGGGGCGTAAGTGCCAAGACCCCCAGTGGATGCCTAAAACCACAGATAGCACTATATATATATATACATATATATAGTATATATAATGTACTTTTTAATACTTACATACCTATGATGATGTTTACTTAATTAGACACATAATGAAATAGAATAATTATAAAAGTAGAATAGAATAAGAGTTATGTGAATGTGTTCTCTTGCTCTTAAATTGTCTTATTACACCATATGCACCTGCTGGGGGGAGGAGAGATGGTACAGCCTGAGGCTGAGATGAAGCTAGAGGACCACCACATACACACATCCAACTGCACTGGACCACAGGCAACTAAGCCTGCACGAAGCAAAGCCAAAGATGAAGAGGAAACAATGTGAAGACCTCTCCCTGCTCTCCGGAAGTTGCCTGTGTACTGCACGAAACAGACCGCTGGTACACTAAGAAGTCTGCTGAACTGTCACAGGGCTACAATAAAGCTGGGAAGAGGGTGAAGAGATGGCCAGGGAGAGAGGATGGCTGGGTCTGATTCAGAGGGGAGTGGGGTTATGGGAAAGGGTGAAAAATGTGAAAGGATTAAGCAAATAAAAAAGAAAGAAAGAAGCCCTGGCTGGTAGCACAGCAGATGAGGCACCGGCCTGCAAACCCAAAGGTCACAGGTTCGATTCCCCAGCCAGGGCACATAACCAGGTTGCAAACCAGGTCTCCAGTCAGGTCTGTGGCTGGAGGCAGGTGAAAAGCAACCATACATTGATGTCTCTCTCCCTCTCTGCCTTTCTCTCTTCCCCTCTTTCTAAAAATAATAAATAAAATCTTTAAAAAAAAAGAAAGAAAAAACTCTCATAGACAGGGTGGTGATTACCAGAGGGAAAGGGGGGTTGGCAGGCAGGTAGAAAAAGGTAAAGGGGAATAAATGGTGATGGAAAGATACTTGACTCTGTGGTAGTGAACACACATTATAATATACAGATGATGCATTAAAGAATTGTACACATGAAACCTGTATAATTTTATTAAGCAATGCCACTCCAATTCATTCAATGAAAAATATAATAAAATACATTTTAAAAAAGAGAGTGTAGCAGATGATCCCTGATCTATAGCTTACAGTGTAAATAAGTGGTTGCAAAAATACTTGAAAGGTGGCTGAAGAGCAGGAGCTGATATTTATGGATGAGGCACAGTATTATAGGTCTTATAACTATTGCCTCATTACAGCTTCTAAGTGCAGGTGACATGGGTTTTTATCACCCTCATCACACAGGTGAGGTAACAGACACAAAGGTGATATAACTCTACCCATGTCACTCCTCCAGCCACAGTCAGAAACGAAGCCCCATCTGCCCTTAAGAAGCTGGCTGCAATGCTATTCTGTACTCGCAGGCTCGGCCCGCAGAGCCTTCTCAGCGTCTGAGCTGCAGCATGTCTCCAGCCTGCCTGGCTCGACCCAGCTATGCAAAGCCTGAGCCCCGTTGCTCATTTTTTCCCTCTGGAAACACATATCTTGTTTAGCTCTCTACCTGTGGTTTAAGTTCTTTTCTCTCTCTAAGATGACAGGCTGACAGTGACCAGAGGGGAGCAGGGAAGGAGAGAAGGAGAAGAAAAGGGGAAGGGAATAGACAAGGAACTAGTATAAATGGCCATGGCCATGGACAACAAGATGGGGATTGACCGTGGGAAGGGGGATGGGGTGGGTGGGGCAGAGGAGAGCAATGGGGGAAAAACTGTAATAGAACAATAAATTAATTAAACAAACAAAAGAGAAGACTCCAAAGATCTCCAGGGAAAAAGCCATACATGCTGTTAACCTAGCCCCTTACTCTTCGCACACATAGCTTCGGCATGAGGTAAGAGGTGGGTCCAGCCATCAGAGAGGAGGTTGCGAGAACCAACCCAGACCGGGGAGGGCAAAAATAGTTTTATAGTTGTTCGCATGGAAAATAACGCAGTAATTAATGATAATAACTTAAGAAAAGACTCTGCGTTTCATGCACTCACAATTGCAACCCTACTTCTTCCCTCCCCTATAATTCAGACCCATTTCCCTCCTACCAGGGATCATAAAACCTTCAGCCTCTTATTCTAAAGGCAACAGGAAAGTTATCTCCCTCACTGAAAGTAACTTCCAGGCAAGTGATCCTGACCCTCCCCACCATTCTAAAGGGGGCAGAATCTTCTTCATTCTGTTATAGCCACTAGTCCCGTGACCCTGGCTCCTGGCTCCTTTGTTTCACTTTTCTTTGATTTCATCTCTCCTTCATACTCAAATTGAGATAGCTTCCATCCCAAACCACTAGGCATTGGTAGGATTTTTAAGCACTAGTCTGAACCTCACCTTACTTTCATAAAATAACTACCACTAATGGATAAAGGATGATGATGATGATGATGATGATTTGCATGTGTGTGGCAGGGCTCTGTGGTCTGGGTTCTAGCAGACCCCACAAAGACTGACCATCCCATATTTAGCCTTTAATTTTCCAACGTTAAGCTTCCTATACTAGACTTAAAGCCATATTTCTAAATTATGGAAAGCTGTGCTCCCTTTCCTCTAAATGGATAAGAAAAAAAAAAAGAAGTAGTTCCCTGAAGAACATCCTCAGGGTTTTGAAATGTTTGAAAATAATCTCTTTTCCATTAATGCAAGAGGAACACATTTCCCCTGCTGTTAAATGACACCTTTCAGGGCTGATGATTAACATATAGTCCTACCACTTAGGCACCCTTGGGGAAAAAAGTGACATGCCTTACTTCAGTGCCCGTGAAGTAATTCTGCATTTGGAACTTTCACAAGATAGAGAAGGTGTTCCCTCCTAAGGAAAAGAGATAAAACATAAAAGTAGGGCCAAAAATGAATTACTATATTCATCTGTACTTCATCCAAGGGTCACTCCAAAAGAATATACTCCTTGACACCTGAAATGCTGACTGTGGCCTTCTTCCTTAACAATTATGGCTGTAGAATCTTCCTATCAGGTGGCTATTCTGAGACGGGCGCATTTAGTCATGGGCAAGGAACGACAGGCATAGCATACCACATCTCCGCAGTAGTAAACCCTTGCAATGGGCACAAATATTTATAAATGGAACTAACTCCTTAAACAGCCACATCGCCAAGAGCCCAGTGCTCCTTGTCCATAGCCTGAAAGTCTGTGCTCATCAGCAATTCTTTACTGAGAATGTACCATATGCTCAACCCTGTGATAAACTAAATAGCTATCAAGTCATTTAATGTCCATATTTATGGGGCAGACATTATCCTTCTTTTGTATGATGACACTGAGGCACAGAAAGTATAAGGACTGGTCTTCCAAAAGGTGCAGCCAGAATTGGAACACAGACCTGTTTGATCTCATCACCCTCCACTACTTCTGTATGCGCCATTAGCATCCACTGGCAGAGCTCACCACTCCTCTAGGGTCAAAGCTGTGTCATAACAAACCACACACACATTAATGCTTGTTTGATCTTGTTAAATGTTTAGTGAAAAGCACCCAGGAAAAGCATGGTGCAGCTCCTGCTCGACCCCTGGACCTGAACGGAATGAGCTTTCTCTATGCTGAGATCAACTTTATAGGATGCCTCTCAGGGACAGAGGAATAATTCTAAGTTCCTGTTTGGCTGAGCCAATCAAAGGCATGCCTATACCTCTGCCAACACTAGAAAGGAACAATGACCTTTAGAATAAAAGAAAAGTAAATCTCAAATGCCAGGTGATTATAGAAAGTTAAAACATCTAGCATCATGTGTCTTCAAAGAATAGCTACTCCAGTCACATGTCCAAACTCTAAGATAAAATGAACACCCTCTTAATGAAAGATTGTGGTGAACCTTATAAATCAGGGCCTATGGATTTGGAAAATGATTCAATGGACTCAATTCACATAAAATTTATTAGAGGTTTCCCCTGTATCCTGTGCTAGCACTAGAGATACAAAAATAAATAGGACAAAAGCCCTCTGACCTCAAAAAGCAGAATTGAGAGAGGTGACAAACATACTGAGGTAGCCACACCAACATCCCACTTCTTCTCTACTCACCATACATCATGCTAATTGCTTCATGTTTATTACCTTCTTTGTTTTAAATTTTATCAATTACGGCTTACATTTAATATTTCTTTGTATTAGTTTCAGGTATACAGCATAATGGTTGGATATCCATATACTTTACAAAGTGATTCCCCCCCCAATATATCAAGTATCCACCTGCCATATGCTGTACTTAATATCCCCATGACTATTTTGCTACTAGCAATCTATACTTAATCCCTTCAGCTTCTTCACCCAGTCCCACAAATGCTCTTTCTTCTAATAATCATCAGTCTATTCTCTGCATCTTTGAGTCACTTGCTCAAGCTTCAAAAACTAGTAAATGGCAGATATAGGACTCAAACCTAGGCTTTTCAGACACCAGACTTTTAAGCACTAAGTTGTACTGGCTCCTTGTTCAGAAGTTCTATAGAACCACCATCAGAGCAACAACAGAGGTCATGCTGAGATCATCAAAGAGAAAGGAATTCATTTGGGGGTGCAAAGAAATGGCAGACTATCTTCCATAGGGTTGAAACCTGAATTAGATGGGGAAGCATACCTGCGGACCCATCAGGCAGATAAAGAAGGGAGTTGAACTTCCCAGGCAGGAAGAACTCTGTAGCCCAGAGGCATAAGAGATCCTAGTCCACTAAGGAGTTGTAAGGAATTCTACACAGAAATTATATAAAGTGGTACTAAGGATTGAGAGAGCAAGTTGGCTGAAACGTAGGCAGGGACCAGGCTAAAGAGTCATACATATACAAGTGTGCACAAATATTATACACATACCATCTTTTTATGTGACTTTCCCAGAGTAGGGACAGACTTGAGTTTTATTGGTCCCCTGGTATGAGTGAAAACAAACAGAATTCAGCTAAGGCCATGATTGAATTTCATGGGGACATTCAGCTGCAAAGATCCCAGTCCACTGATACTTAGCTTATATCAAGCACACACAAACATGTTTTGGGTTTTGTTTTTTTTGTTTTGTTTTATTTTATCATTTCCTCCTATTCAGAAGTAAGTACCCACCTACTTAGCATGTAAAATGTGACATGTTTTACACCTGTCATTTTCTAGGGGACCCAGCTATGTCAAAGAGGAAATGAAGCCACATAGAGAAAGAATCCAAATTACATGTAAACTATGAGGACCTATGGTCTCCTTACAAGCAAAGAAAACTATCAGATTGCAGCCCCCAAAATGACTGTATTCCCAAATGCAAGGAGGCAGCTAACTTAGACCTGGCTGGCTTTGCCCCATCCCACAACACACAGGCATGAGATGGAAAAGGAACCAGATGAAAAAGACCTGAGAGAATTCCACTGGAGACCTCATGTTGCCACCGAGTCAGTGCATGACATGGAAGACACCATTTAACCCCTCCAAACCTCAATTTACCATCAGAAAACTGCCACAATAGTATACCTAATGCCATGTTTTTGATAGATTAAATCCTAATAAGTGCATATAACAATACTTCATAGTAGATGATAAACAATCCTTACATGGCAACATGAAAATGTGTTAATATAAGCTAAAAACACTTCTGCCTAAAATATGTTTTTAAACCATAAGATGAATTGGGTATGCCTATACTTAAATGCTTGAATATGCCAATTATAGCAACTCTGGTTTATGAAGTACTTGCCATAATACCTTTGGCACTGTCTCATTTAAACTTTACAACCACTCTATGGAATAGGTACTACTATTACTTCCAGTTTACAAGTAAAGAAACCAAGACACAGAAATAATTAAATTATTTACCCAAAGAGAACACAAATAAAACCCCCCAAAATACTATTTAAACTCAGATATTCTAGTAACTTCAAGCCTTTCTTAATGCATCTGCTTAGAATTAATTACTTTCAGGAGGTGATGGTTACATTTCTGTCTCAATTTGAAAGATGTTTTTGGATGAGAATAACATTTAAATTTGTGAACTTTGACTAAGAAGGTGGCCCTTACATAATGTGGGTGGGTCTCGTCCAATCAGCTAAAGGCCTAGTTAGAGCCAAAGGGATCAGCCTCTCCCAGCAATGAAGAATTCTCCAGAAGACGGACTCTAGTCTTCATCTGCACCACTGGCTTTCCTTCATCTTCAGCCTACCAACCCACACTATAGATTTCAGATTTGCCAGACTCCATAACTGTCTGAGTCAATTCCTTATCCTTCTATATATACACACTTCCTATTGGTTCTGTTTCTCTGGAGAACCTTGACTAATACATAGGTCTCATGTTATTTTACTTCCCCCCTCCCTCACCCATTCCTCATCTTTGAACTCACTTTATTTAGCAGATATTTTCTGCACTAGAGTTGACTGCAAGGTTGAGGTAACCCTCTCTGCTCATTCCCATTCTGCCCGTGCTTTCCATTTCTTGTTAGTCCACCTATTTCCTCTCTGGATTACAAGATTCGGGACCAGTCTTTATGGAACATCAAGTACAGAGCTTCACGTAGACAATAAATGCCCAGCAATGTTGATAAAATGAACACTGTGTATGCGAGCCATTGCTTATTTCACCCTTTACTGAGTTTGTTCAAGGCCCTATTGGTAGAAACTCAGCATCCATTTCTATCTCATCTTGTCCCAATTTGAAGGAACAAAAAAGGGAGACACTGGGAGGTTAGGTCAGCTGCACATAGTCACAAAGAGTGATTCATACCCAGATCTGAGCCCAAAGCCAATGGACTGCTCACCACTTTTGCTTCCACTCCCTGCTCTTTCCCCACCCAAAACCCAAATAATAGATGAGGCCTGGGATGAGTGGGTGTCCTGCAGAGCTCCAGGGCCTTTGGCCGAACTCCACAAACATCCAACTTCAGAGCTTAGAGGCAAAGCAGTAAAAAATGAAGGAGATCGAATATTATCTACAAACACCTCAAAGCTTCTTTTCCTCTCACTTAAAAATTCTCTAGTAATTGTTTTTACTGCAGTTAATCATAAAAATGAATCACCTCAAACTTTAAAAGAAATTCTCCTTCAAAATATGTCAACTTTGTGCCATGACTTCATTTATTATGAGACCCCATGATGCCTGCAAGTACTGCATTTTATTTAAACGTGACATTTTTTCACTCTGCTTTGATTCTACATCTGAAAAATCGCTTCTATCAATCTTTCCATTGGAGCCAAACATCTGTTTTGTGCACTGAAACATTAAATACAGACCCAGAGTCCTAGCATCAAATTAAAAATAAAATAAACTAGTATCAGGCTGACATTCATAGCATCATATCCAAAGAGACTACAGATTTGAGAATGATTGTGAACCTGCTTCCAAGATAAAAATCAATAAATCCTAATCCTTTTGGATTTTAGATCATTTCAAAAGTCGAAAGACTTTATGTGGGTTGATTTTTCTTTTTTGAGGTTCGGTCTTAGAAAGTGTTTACTATTTGATTTTGAAAGGGCTAGACATTTTCAAGGACATCGCCAGGTTCAGTTGGGGCAGGATTGTGACCGAAGAGTTTCTACATTAGTTGCCGTTAGGCTGGGGTGGGGTTAAGATGCACACTATATACTTACATTCCCCCGTGATGCATCATTCCCTTTCTAAACGCTGGCAGCAAACAGGCACATCCAATATTGTATCACTTTCTCCTTTCACTCATGACGATGTCCCACACGGGCCCTGAGAGTCTGAAAAAAGAAGCATTTCCCAGGTTCCAAGGATGAAGGGAACCCTGGCCAATCCATCATGCTTTGTCTGCTAATGATAGACTCATGCATAAGAACTACCATAACTAGAGAGAGGCAGCAGGCATGAAAAAAGAGTGAATCAACTGTCAACGGTTGGGGGTCTGAGGAATGGCAAAGCTGTGATCAGAATTTTCAATCAGGATTTCCCGGATTCATCATGCACTGGGAGGTTGGGGGAGGTGCAGGGGAGAGAAGTTTGTAGAAGCACATCCTTCCATCAGCCCTGCCTTCCCTTCTTCCATTTGCAAAACTAAGCACTAGGGACCACAAGAAGCTGGGAAGCTCGCTATCTTACCAACCCAAAAAAAGAAACTTGAAAGGATCTGTTAAGTGAGGCAGATGCTTACCAGAATTACACAGCTTCCTTCCCGCAATGTCCAGTTTAATATCCTTTAAGGATCGTTCAATTCTGATATTGTCCTGCCTGATCAAAACACTCTGATTTCTTTCTTTCCTTCCCTTTCTTCCTCCTGTTTTCCCTTCTTCCATTACTTCCTTTCTCCCTTCCTCCTCCTTTCTAACTTCCTTCCTCCTTTAGCTTCCTTTCCTTTCTGGCTCATCTTCCTGTTTTCTCCTCCTTCTTTCTTACCTACCTACTTATCCCTCTACTTTCCTTCCTTCTGCACTTATTAAGCACTTACAAAGAAAAGCCATTTCCTAATGGAAGAATTCAGTCTACTGGTAGATGGATACCTGTATCTAGACAACCCTGATATAATGAGAAATAAAATAAAGGTGCTATGGTATATGGTGGAATTGGAGGGAAGGAACTAAGTGATGTTCATAAAAGCTTCCTAGGTGAAGTGGGAAGGTATTGCCAGCAGGATAAATAGTACAAAGTGGCATAAAGAAAAAAGGTTATGGTATTTTCAGGGAAAGGTAAGCAGATCAGTGAAGTTGGAGCAGAGTTTATGGGGGAGTGATATGAAGGCGACAGAGAGAAATAATAGGTCCTAAACAGAAGTGGTGGTGGTGACTAGATTTGTAATTAAGCCTCTATAAACACACACACACACACACACACACACAATCCTCCTTGAGCACACTATTTAAAATGGCAACCTAACCCACTAGTTATCCCCTTTCCCTACTTTATTTTTCTCCATCGCACTTGTCACCATCTAGTGCCAGATTGTAAAAAATAATATAAACAGAGCCACTTCCAAATGGAGTTGGAGCTGCCATGCCAGAGGAACTGCCTTGCACATCTTGTGCCTCACAGCTTATTAATTTTATTTATCACCTGTCTGCCTCCTCTGAAATGTACATTCCATTCAGAGAGCAGGAATTTGAGTTGCGTCCATCGCTATAGCCTTTGGATCTAGAATACTGAGCAAAATAACCTTTGGACTGGGCCTAAAGCTGTCCAAAGAACTGTTTGCAAGGATAACAAGCAAGCAGATATGACTACCAGGCTGATGGCTATCAGACTGATAATTAAAAACACTGTTTAAAATAAACATCACTATGTTAGCTTATCTTGCATCAATAGAAATCACTTCCTTCTATAGATATAACTGTTCCCCTTCTTTTCTCATAAATGCACCTTTGCCTTTGTCTACTAATTGGAGCACCATTTGGGCTTCTGCCTAATCAGTGCTTCCTGAATAGCTATTCTTTTTTGAATCTAAATAAATATTTGTTGCCTCTCCCTTGGAAAGGCATTTTATTTTTTAACAAGTTTTGTTTATTAGTTTTATTTATCATCTATCTGCCTCCACTGACATATAAGTCCACCAGGAGACCAGGGATTTGCATTTTGTCTACTGCTCTATCCTTTAAACCATGGGTGGCAAACACAGGGCCTGTGAGCCGAATCCAGCCCTTCACCTTGTTTTATTCGGCCCAGCACATTCGGCCCAGCACCTTCAGCCCAGCACCCTGGTTCTACCAGCTCCTTAACTGCTAAGGCGTAGTTACTTTTATACAGTCCTAACATTACATTTGCCCTTTGAAGACAACCACAAGGCTGATGTGGCCCTTGGTGAAAATGGGTTTGACACCCCTGCTTCAGGCCTAAAATATTACTCAGCACACAGTGGATTTTTCATAAATATTGTTAAATAATGTTGTCTTTTCAAAGACAGAAGAACTCAATCACCTTAACATTGTATTTAAACAAAAGGCCTTTGCCTTTAAGGTAGACACATCACCTAAACTTGCTCAGTCTCATTTCCCTGCAGAAGGCAGACAAAATGCCCACTCTAAAAGCAGTTAAAATAAAAGGTTGTGTAAAAAAAAAAAAAAAAAAAAAAAAGACTGAACAATAACTGACTTGTAGTAAGTCCCCAATGCATGTCAGCTATTGTTTTCTATTTTTGTTGATGGCAAATAAGTTCCCATTGCCCTGGAAGCTCTTGAAGATAAGGACCAGGTCACTAGGGGCATAATGAACAGCTTCTGATTGATCAGACATCTGAACCATTAACCCAAAGGACTCACTCTTTAGGCCTGCAGATGACCAATTTCCCTTGAGTATTCTAGCCATCACAGCACAGAGTATGGCAAAAACGGGTTTACAGTTGTTTATAGAGAAAATAACATAATAAATAAATAATAATATAAAGAAACTCATATTTCACATACTTACAACTGTGAACTTATTTTTGCTCAACCTGTACACTCCTTTCAGAGAGAAAAAAATGTTACAGATGAATATATTTTTCAAACAGTGCAGTTTATAGGACTGATGCTCTGCTGCGGTCACAGAGGGCCCCAGAGCCATGCATTCATACTTCCCAGGGGGACTGAGGATCATTTTCCATGACATCATCATACAGCTACCAAAGCAATTAATAATATTGCTTTGAAATGCTGACTGCCTCCCACAGGAGACCACAGACAACTCAACAGAGGGGCACTGCTACTGGAAAGCAGTAAGACATATATAGTTAAGAGCCTGTGATCTAGGGACCAACTTCCAGGTTTGTATCCCAACCCGGCCACTTTCTAGCTGTATGACTTTAAGGGAGTGACTTACTCTCTGTGAGTCTTGACTACACATCAGGGAAAATAAGGACCCTATCTAATAGGGACATTGCATGGATTCACTGAGTCAATCCTGTGAAGCCCTTAGAACAATGCCGGGCACATAGTACCTGTTCAAAAAATGTTGTATTTTCTCATCAATACAGTTTAGAATATCACAGGTGCCCAAATAATGCTCATCGAATTGACAGCATAACATAAACATATTCGAATTTCCTGTTAGATGATCATTAAAAATGGCTAGAGAAGGGGCTTAGGTACAACTCAACCCCTATCCCTGCTCAGAGAAATGTTTACACACACACACACACACACACACACACACACACACACACACTAATAACTCAAAAGGCTCTGCCCCTTTCTGTTTAAATGATTGTGGCATAACCTTTAGCTGCAGAGTCTCAATTTCTTTATCTGTGAAACTCACCTATCTCTCAGCATTGTCCTGTGGCTTGATAAGGTAACATCTGGTGTTTTATAAATCCTAGAGCACTATAAAATATTAAGTTGGAATTATAAGAAGAAAAGCTCGAATCACTCAGCAAAAGAGAGGTTTAAAAAAAAAGCACATCACATTACTCTGTCTTCTTACATTTGTGCAAAATTAAAATGACTTTTTACAGAATCCAATTTGGATAAGCCCATGTCAATACTACTAATACAAGCCATCACTAATGACAAGATTGATAGCTCAGGGAGGGCAAGTCATTTCATGTTCACTGTGCATCATGTTTAATTCGCCAAAAGGAGTTTGTGTGTATAATTAATGTGCTTTTCTTCCTGGCTTCATTTGGAAACATGTAAAGGGTCTCTGGGGAATTCTGTAAGTTAGAAACAATTAATAAAATAAAACCACTTAATTACAGAGAATAATTGGAGCCTACTTTACACCAGAAAATGGAGGGGTAGAAATCACTTAGGAAACACATTATGTAAAAATTGCTGAGTTTTAAAAGAAAGAACAACCTACAGACAGAACACATGTAGGTCATGATAGTGGGCCAATTTCCTAGGCCCTTTGTTCTGGAATGATTTTAATCCAACTGACCTGAAATATATGTGAAAGGCAAGATTACTGGCCCTACAATGACAAGTATCATTCTTCTGTAGGAAAACTTCATTTAATCATTACTTCAGTTGCACATTTACAGTACCTTCTCTATGCCACTGTAGGAGCCCGTAGGTAAAAAGCAGCCTCTCTCTCTGCCTGCCAGAAACTCTAAGTCTAGTTAGGGGAAAAGAGAAGTCCGCATACAACTAAAATACTGAGAGGTAATCACTATGATGCAACAGAGGACACCGTGGGGCAGTGAGGGAGGGCTCCCAACCCTGCCCAGAAGAAACCAACAATACTTATAGAAGCCCTGAGTTTTCAGGGGAAAAATAAGTGTTTGACAAGATACAAAGAGGAAAATGCAATTGTAAATATAACACCACATACTAAGTCACCAGTACGTGAATTGCTTTGCTAAATTACATAAAATCCAGTGTGTCCCAAGAACAGGGTATACAAGGTCTGTCCTCAAAGTATATGGCCAATATGGATATAATTAAAACAGTTTGCATGCCCAATACTTTCAGGACAGACCTGTACGTTTCAGAGTAGATAAAGACGAAGTTGAAAGCCAGATGGAAAAGAGCATGTATTTGGAATCAGAAAAACTAATTCAAATCATATAATTACATATACCTGTATGTATGTAACATCTCTATGTTTTGGTTTTCTCTTGAATAAAAATGGAGTTTTAGGAACACTCAGATGGTAGTATACTGTGTTATGGTTCCCAACTATCTCTATCCTTCCCAAAGGCAGGTTTACCCATCCATACCTTTTGCCATGTGACTGCCAGCACCTCAAAGTGTATGGTGAATATCTCCAGCCCCATTGTTTGGCCATATGTCTAACTTTGGCCAATGGGATATGGGTGGACATAATGCGCACCAAAGTCTAGCAGAAACTGGAAATGCATTTATCTTGTTCAGTTCAGACTTTTTTATTTCTGCCCTCAGCCAAGAGGACCACATGGCCCAGATGGGGCTAGTCCCAGAGCCCAGGTTCCTGGAATGAAAAGACTCTTGGAACAGAGCTGAGCGGAACTGCAGCACACCTGAATAACTGTTGAACTTTGAGGGAAGCTTGTTACTACAGCAAAAGTTCAGCAATACACAAATGAATGAATAACTTATAGGCTAAGAGGAAGTCAAACAGCTAATAATACAACAATCAGAAAAGTGCGTTGATAAATACTCCATGGGACAGTACTAAAGAACCAATAACATATGTAAAGACACTTGTCCCATATTAGGCATTTAATTAGTGCTTGATTCCCTTGGGCTTTCCAGGAAGAGGCAAACATTCCAGAGTTAAATAATTATAATGGAAGTCATGTCAAAGCATGAATATGTTCATTTGTTCCACATGAGATATTGGCCATCAGAATTAACTGGACATATTCTAGCTTGACTCTCAGATTGTACTTACTTTAGGCAAGTACTTAAGCTCTTTGCACCTCAATGTTTTCATCTGTAAAATAGTTAGCTATATCAAACAGTAGCTGTGATAACCATATTAGTCCATTTGAAGTCCTTCAAAGAAAGCCTAACACAATACATGCTCAATAAATGCAAACCATTGTTAGTATTAATATTTCTACTCAATAACTAATACCTGCTATTATTTACTGAGATTACTCCTATACCTTCTCAATACTCTAGCTATAAACTAATGACCCACCCCCCAAAAAAGATGCACTTGCATACAAACACATAAACACACATGTATACAATCCTATATCCTTTACAGAGCTTCTGTCAATGTATTTGAATAAGTAACAAGAAAAACTATTTTCAGTTCCTTTGAAAACTTCTAGTGAAAAGACACAGTGGTTAAATACTTGGACTAAGTATAACTCATTAGATAGGTTACTATTTTTTGTTTCTTAGGTAGATTCCTTACAAGGAATTTTGGTTATACTTTCACAACTCTAAAATATTTAGTCAGATCATTAAAATAATCATTATAAGCCTTTAAAAGTTTACCTGTTCATAAGCAAAATAGATCTCCTTGCTTTCAAAAGGTTGGTTTTATTGTTTGTTGTCCCGGTGACTTCAACATCAAAGTCATTGAGTGGTTCTAAAACTTTTGGGAGTAACAGACCCCTTTGCGAGTTGCAGAAACCTTGGACACTCTCCAGAAAACTACACCTGAAGAACTCAGAATCCTCATCCCATTCTCCTCTGTGGTCCCATAGCTGATAGACAATGTGGTGACCAGATGGCAATGGTGAAAGGGGTGGTATGGGAAGGAGGATACTTATAAAATGTATACAATAATTCCTAATTCAAAGTATGCACACCAGAGGCCCAAACAGATCTCTTTCAGAACAAGTTTCCAAATCCCCTATTTAATGGGGATCAGTGGGCCAACTGTGCCTCCATTTTCTGTGCTCCGTTTCCTCATTATAAAACAGGGATAATAATAGCTCTTATGTCATGGTGTTGTGAAAACTAAAAGAAGTGCTCCATGAAAAGTGCTTGGCATTCTGCTCTTACAATAGAAGCTCTTAATAAGTAGTAGCTACTATTCCCATGTTAAGATGTAGGACCCGAAGGCCCAGAAGCAGGGATAACATGCCCAAGGTTACACAGCTCATCAGTGGCAGATGAAATGCTCAAGAATAGAACTTACAAATGGGCCAAACACTGGAGTTAACAAACCAGGGCATCTAGAAATAAGAAGTGCTAAAATCAGCTGATATTTGTTTGCGGCTCAGCTGTTCCATTGCACCAGCTGCTTCAAACTTTCAGACATTTCTTAGCATGGCATAGAAACACCCCATCCTATATTCATTCAATCAGCCTCAAATCTAATTTCAGTAATAAGAGTTTTTCTTTTTCTTTTTCCTTTTTATTTTTTTAAGTAGGCCTAAAATTGAATATCTATTCCTATTTATAGTAAAGGGACATTTCCTAAGAAAGTGCTTTGTAAGGATTCAGATCCTCTTTCCTCAGCAGTTTTTTCCCCCTGGCCATTTTGAGTCTGTGTTGATTCCTTCCCTGATCACAACATGTTTCAGAGGCTCTCACTGCTGACAGGCTAGAAGTTTATCCACAGGCCTGCAGCCATGGGTGTGCCCAGGGCCAGCATTCATGGGACAGGGCCCAAGGGAAGCCAGCACTGACCCCAACTTTGGATGGGGAACCAATCAACTCAACAGCAAATGTCAAACATATTTCTAGGAGAGTATTGACAAGCTTAGGCCAAATAAAAATTCCTAACTTATAATATCAATTACCTGAGGAACTGTTTAAAATACAGAAGACAAATTATCAGACATGGTTTAGGCACAGCAATGAGCCAAACTGGGACAAGAGACCTGGGTTCCTGGCGCCACACCGCCATTTAGTAGCTGAGCAGCTATGGGAATTACCCTGATCTTCTAGGTCTGGGCTGCCGTAGAAAGACTAACAACTAGGCAACAGCAAGATGCCAGACCAAATGGTCTCTAAAGACTTTCAGTTTAAGAATCAAACAGATAGAAGTATATTTGTACTTACAGTGACACATTTCATAACAGGGAAATAACGGAAATGAGCCAAATGCCTCGCATTACTAGATGAGATAAAGCACAGGTGACAAAACCAAGGCCTATGAGCTGAATCCAGCCCTCCACCTTGTTTTATCCAACCTGGCACCTTGTTTCTACCTGGCTCGCTTAACTGTTAAGGAGTGGTTACATTCATACAGTCCTTGAATTACATTTGGCCCTTTGAAGGCAACCTTGAGGCTGATGTGGCCCCTGGTGGAAATGAGTTGGACACCCCTGAGATAAAGGGATACTATTGGAACAGAATACTATACAACCATGAAAAATAATGACCTGTATCTACATGCATCAATGTCAAGAAATCTTGGAAACAGAATGAGAAGCAAACTCATGAGAATATTTCACAACACAAAGTTCAAAAGCAGGCAGAATAAAATTAAAGAATACATTACTTAGGAATACCTATGGAAAAACATCAAGGAAACGGTTGACATGAAATTCAGGCTAGAAGTTACCTAGAAGGGCAGGGGGTTTGCAGTCAAGGAAGAGCCTTTAGGAAGCTTCTGGAGATGAAAGACATTCTACTTTATGGCCTAAGGAATGGGTACTTGGGTTTTTATTTTTATCTTATTATTGTTCATTAATTGTCCACATATGTGGTCATAGGCTCTTTCATACATATTCCCTATTTCACGATTACACAGCAGGTTTAAAAGACCCCAGTATTTTAATTAAAAATCACTACTACATTGAAGCCAAATACATGATATGCCATTAAACCTCACAGCAGCTTGGCAACAAAGATGATATTGTATTTACTTCACCAATGAGGAAACTGGTTCTCAACAGCTCAAAAAGAGAAGGGGCCATGAGTCAGTTGGGGTGTTTTTGTCTGAAAAGCCCATGTAATTTCCACCCATTTATCACATTTCGGGTAGGCAGGGAAACTATGATTATTTTCCCTAAGCTAGCAGGGAGGACAGAGTCTCAGAAAGATGCTGTGTCTTGCTCAAGGTTGCCCTGGAATTTATGACTAAAAGGGCATAAGTCCATAATCTGACCCTAAAGTTCAGGCTTCTCATAGCATGCCTGGCTAAGTCCTGTAAACTGTAGGCAAGCAAAAACTGTTATTTATGTGCCAGTCCCGAAAGAAAGGGAATGTACCAAGTCCCTCCTGTTGATCCTCCTTGACCTGGTTTGCATGAGGTCAGGGACTTCGTGTCTAATACGAACAACACTGGAAAGAGGTACAGAAAGACAGAACTATGCTAATATGGCAGTCTGAATATAATTTTCCTATCCAAATGTGTCTTGCTTTTTGAAAGGCAAATTTTCTCCAAGGACATTATGTTCAAATATGTGCAAATATGTTCATGCCTTGCTTCTCCCAGCCCCAAACAGCAAAATGGCATGACTCCATTTTCTAATATCCATGGATTTTCTCATTTAAACAGTGTTATTATCTTTCCTGTTTATGCGTTTGTTTCGCATCTCGGGAAATTTCAGCCCACACATAAACTACAAAATGTGCTTCCTTCCATTTTTTCCATTACTCTTAATTAGGTAGTAAAATACAATCCACCTACGTGAAGATGGGCAAAAGAATGTAAAAGCTAAATGAATTTTTCATTTCACACATAACAATCTGTAAGCAAAGTCAGAAAGTCCCCTGAAGCTAACCATCCAGTACTTCTTCCCCCAGTGATGGGTGTTTGGTTGTTTACATCCAACACGAAATGTCAGAGCTGAAAGGAACACCAGGAATCCAGCCCCTTGTTTAGCACAGTGTTTGGCACATGACAAAGGCTTATTAAATGTTTGAAAATGAAATAATAATAGCTCATAGTTATAGTAGCTAATATGTATAGAAAAAAACTTAATACATTAACTCAGTTAATCTTCCAATAATACCAAAAGTTTGGTTTCATTATTGCTGTCATTTCAAAGACAGGAAACTGAGGCACAAACTGGTTACAGCACTTGCCCAACATCACACACCTGGGGAGCAACAGAGCTGGGATCCAGCCTCTTGTTTTCAACCCCCACATTATCCTGAACATCTCTTAGGGGAGATAAAAAGGAGGAAGCCCAGGGATGCGAAATGACTATACAGGTCACACAAAGTAATACTCTGGAGATAAGCAAGAGGCCTGGAGTCTGAAACATGGTTCCAGTCTGAGCTACTTGCTTTATCTATTTGGGAACCTAAGCGACACATATTCCTGGGGGTTTATGGAGTTGGGCATCGGTGACTCTAAGAATGTAGGACTAGTGTCAGTTTTGTATTTGCATGTTGTATTTCCATGTACTGTGCTGTAAAATGACACCAGTGAGAATCAAGTCAGCAAAGCAGCAGAAGTTCCCCTAACGAGAGCCACCTTAAGAAACCATGTAAGTCCAAGTCTAAGCGTCATGCCAGGCACTTGCCCTCTCGTTGGACATGGGTAAACTTACCCAAGAGGTATATTTTATCTCATCTCCCACAACTTGTAAAAAGACTTACTCTAGGAATATCCTTAAACAAAGTTTAGAAAGGTGGGGAATAGGTAGTGAGTGGGGATTAAAAGGATGTAGTTTAGGACTCTAGGAGAGTAAACATTTTATTTGCTCCATTGCGGTGGCAGAAAAATGCCTCAAAGAACAACTCGGATCAAGGGGATGGGCAATATTGCTTAGTGCTTACAGCTTGGATGTTGAAGCTAGACAGATCCAGGATAGCACCAAGCCTTGTGTGCTTGCTAACAGCAGGTCAGGCAACCTCTCTAAGCTGGAATGTCCTCGTTCCTGTTACACAGAAACACTGGGAGGATTTATCCCAAAGGACAGCACAGAGGAAGAGCTTAATCAATGGGAGAAAAAAATACAAAAAAAAAAAAACAGAAAGAAAGAAAGAAAAACATGAGATGGGAAAAGACAGGAAGAAGATGCAAATATTTCTCTCTGTGGTTGGTGCACACGTAGTCTCAAGGTGATATAAATGCAAGGGATTATTTAGGAAAGAAGGAATTACAAAACAAATTGTATATTTTTCCTCTTACAAGCCCAAGCACTCAGTATTCTTATTAAGCATTTTCCTTTGCATATTTCATCCATCACCATGAATAGAACATTCGTGTGTAAGAAATGAGTGATACACATATATATCTCCAGACATGGGCCTACAGGACATAGAAGATATTGTATGATATAGAATAATTACATTTATAGTGTATACTTCCCTGCAATGATTTCAGCCCACTGAAGACTCAGAAGGCATGCCCAGAGGCAACACAGGTGCCAAGCCTGAAATGAAACTTTACTTCCCAGAGGAAACGTTCCTCTCTGGAACATGGAGGAACCTCATGGGGTGGTACAGCTCTCAGAAAAGGATACATGTGAATATAATGAAAGTAAGCACTACTATAATGATCATCATCATTATATACAATGAGGACAAGAACACTGAGTGATTGAACCAAGACTTTCTAGCTAAAAAGTCATGGAGTCAGGTCTTGAATTTGGGCCTGTGCTCTTCCACCGCACTCTACTTAACTCTCCTTTCAGGCTTTCTGCCTGGCTCAGCATTTCCTCTCAGCCACTGTGATGAACAGCACTCCACCTGCAATGACAATCATGTACCCAAGTGTTGCTTCGCACAGGAACCTTCAGTGAACAGCCCTCATTCATAGCCTGCATAACACTGTCTTCTAACATTACGCTCAGCAGGCTTTGTCTTCTTGTTTCTCAATGTCCTCACCAAAATCTGAGTTCATGAGGCCAGAGATCATGTCCTGCTCACTGCTGTGTGTTGTTACTCACTCTAAAGCAGCTGCTCAGGAAATACTAGCTAGTGAATAAATAAATGATTCCAGAAAGGAGAGTGCAAGATAGAATAATTAGAAAATTGCATGCTTTAGTGAAAGACTAACTGAACAGAAAGAAAGCCTGGATTTAAGTTGTAGCTTTGTTAGTCACTGGCTCTCACCCATCCCCCTCAACAGCAAAATTCCTCATCTCTGGGATTCTGTTTACTTGGCAATTAAATAAAATAGTTGCACTTAACTGCCATGAATTCTGGCAGTCTGGGAAAACCACTGCCACTGTTTAGCTGTGCATAGTGAATCTCTTTTAATTTTATTGGTGATGGGGATGGAGAAAGACAGAAGGAAAGAGAGAGAAGAAGAGAAAGAAAAAAGGGAGGAAGGGAGACAGGGCAGTGAAGAGGCAGAGAGATCTAAAAGATGAGTTTAAAAACAATCTCTGACGTTGTTGAACAAGTCATTTAATCTCCCAGTGACTTTCAGTATCCCCATCTTTAAACTGAGAAGGTTGAATCAGGTCATTTCTACCATCTTTTCTGATTGTAACTGTAGTACCTTTTAATTCTACTTTCCTCCTCAAGCCTTCAGTCCTGACCTAGAAATCCACTGTACCTTGTAAATGTTTTTCACAGTCCTTTTAAAATTCACACCATTGTCAGTGGTCAAAGCCTGGAGAATGAATTTAAATCTGAAGTTTAAACAGGGATTTCAAATACTTTTCAATAACACTAAACTTTTGTGCTGTTTCATCATAAACCTTGGGGAAAAGGCTGCTATCCTCTGACATTTTTATAACTTTAAATGTAGGCCTTCAAAGTCGATCCATGATAGGAAGACTGGTCATAGGTCTGGCAGGGCAATCAGGAAAGTTCTAGGAATAAGAAATGCACCAACATGCATAATTATGATGATCTGGAAATATAAAATAAAATATTTCGTGCACACACACACATATAAACACACCTAAACTTGAACATTCTCCCTCTTGCCAATGTAGACCCAGAAATACTCAGTTGGCCTCCTTGGACCAGGATACCCAGGGTATCAAATATGAAGCTCAAAAGAAACAAAGCAGTAAAAGATGCCATACTGTGCAGAAGGGGAGGGACCAATCTGATGTAAAAGAATCCCAAAACTGGGGGGAAACAAAGATGGCAGAGGAGCAAGTGGAAGCTACACTAACCTTCTCCCAGGACCAATCTGGAATTACAACTAAATTGTAGAGAAATCATCCAGAGTAACCAACTGAACACTAGCTGGAGAGAAATCTTACAACCACAGGCAGGCAGAAGAAACCACTTCACTACAATGTGACTGCAACTGTACAACAGCATATAAGACATGGTGAGCGGTGACTCTTAGCCAGTTGGAGGAATGGACCCACCAAAGAATGACCAACGATAATAAAAACACAATTACAACCAGAGAACAAACATAATTGGCATAAAGGGCATCAAGTTCAGGAGATCAAGGAGAATGTACCACTGAATCTCACCGGTCTCCTAGCATAGAAGTTCACACCACAAAAACAGAGTCAAAGCAGATCAATCCAAGAAGCATAAACAAACAAGAAGAATTGTCTAAAATAGGGAGACAAAAAAACAATTCCCAATCAAAAGGTAAGAAAGAACCCCAGGAAGAATGCTAAATGAAACAGAGGCAAGCAAACTATCAGACACTGAGTTCAAAATAATGGTTATAAGGATGTTCAATGAGCTCAGCGAGAATAACAAAGAACTCCAGGGAAGCTAACAAGGAACTTCTTATAAACAACACCAGCATGAAAAAAGGACATAGAAAAACTATCAATAAAAGCCAGGAGGAAATGAAGAATACAATATCTGAAATGAAGAACACAGCAGAAGAAATTAAAAGCAGGCTAGATCAAGGAGAGGACTGGATCAGTAAACCGGAGAACAACATAGGAAAATATTGTCCTACAAAAATAGACTGAAAAAGAACAAAGAGTGTTTAAGGGAGTTGCAGGATAACATGAATGTAATAATATCCACATCATAGGGATACCAGAAGGAGAAGAGGAAAACCAAGGGGAAGAAAGCCTGTTTAAAAAATAATGACAGAAAACTTTCCTAATTTGATGAGGGAAAAATATCATGCAAGTCCAGGAAGCAGCAAAATGAAAAGGGAACCAACCATATGGAAAAACATATTTGCCAAGGATGCCTTGGACAGGGGTTTGATCTCCAAAATATATAAAGAATCATATGACTCAGCACCAGGAAGACAAACAATCCAATTTAAAAATGGGCAAAGGACCTGAATAGATACTTCTCTGAGGAGGACATACAAAGGGCCCACACGCATATGAAGGAATGCCCTACACCACTAGCCATCAGAGAGATGCAAATTAAAACCACAATGAGATACCACCTCACACCTGTCAGAATGGCAATCATCAACAAATCAACAAACAACAAGTGCTGGCAAGGATGTGGAGATAAGGGAACTCTGGTGCACTTTTGATGGAAATGCAGACTGGTGTAGCCACTGTGGAAAACAGTATGGAATTTCCTCATAAAACTAAAAGTGGGGCCGCCTTTTGATCCAGTGAACCATTTCTGGGATTATACCCAAAGAATCCTGAAACACTAATTCAAAAGAACTTACACACTCCTATGTTCATAGCAATGCTATTTACAAACAGCCAAATGTTGAAAACAGCCTAAGTGCCCATCAGTGGATGAATGGATCAAAAAAATGTGGTACATTCACACAATGGAATACTACAGAACTGAAAGAAAGAAGGAACTCCTATCTTTCACGCCAGTGTGAATAGAACCAGAGATAATTATGCTAAGTGAAATACGATCTCACCCAGTAAGAGGAACTTAATGAACAAAACAAACAGAGCAAAATAGAACCAGAGGCATGAAAACAAAGAACAGACTATCAGCAACCACAAGGGACGGGCATGGAAGATATGGGGAGGGGGGAGGAAAGGGGAGGGTCTAGTCCAGGAACCCATATGAATGACCCATGAACATGGAATACAGGGTGGGGGGTGACTGTGGAAGTAGAGGGGTGGGCAGGGCAGGGGAGAGCAATGGGGAAAAAATGGGACAACTATAACAAAACAACAATTTTAAAAAGAATGGAAAAAAAGGAAGCAAAGCAAACAGGCCTCTCAGGCTGCCCATTTGTGTACACAAATCCAAGAGCAGATCCTTGTAATCACCCCTAAACGCATGTCTGATGGCATCATGAATGCTCTGTTAATCATTTTAACGTACTTTTTATATGCCAGGTAAGTATTAAACCAACATCTACTGAATATTTGCTTTGTGCCCATTGTTCAGACACATTAGAATAGAGAAGAATATAATAAAGACACTCAGTTAAGCTTTTATAGAAACATATAAATACATACATAGTACACATGCACATACATGAAAACATGCATTTATGAAGTTAAAGATACATTTAGTGACAAGTAATTGGGTTTTCTTATTTATCCAACAAATATTGACCAGGGGCCATTGCTTGGCCAGCAGTCCAGGTTATGAGGTACAGAAATCCCATAGGCTTGGCCTCCCCTCACATCCTAGAGGGGAAGTCAATGTATGAACAGTATTTGTAACATGTGGCTTTGTATCTGCCCCTCCTTTCCACCTCTGAGATTCACCTCATTCCTGAGTTAGAATGTTGAAGAGCCTTGACTGGCACCCCTTTAAGGCAGTGATTTTCAAGCAGGGCTCTTTTACCCACCAGGGAACAAGGTCTGGGGATGTTTGGGGGTTGTCATAACAAGTGGGAGGATGCGCAACTGACATTACTGGGTAGAGGCCCAGAATGCTGCTAGCCATCCTATGGCAAAAAAAAAAAAATCAGACAGAGTGTTCATGGTCCTGAGACTGAGAAATTCTGATTAAAGTGTGTGTGAGCATTCTCAAAATATTAGGGTTCAACTTTGAAACTCAGGGATATTTTTGGAGTTGGAAAATTTAGGAAAGAGGCCTGAGGTTAAATGAAAAAGAAAAATTTAAAGAATCAAAGAAAAGCGGTTCAATTGAATTTGCATGGAAATAATAAACACTGGCAGGACTACATGAATGTTTGCCTTCCCTGAGAGGAAATCCAGGGACATTTACAACTTATGACAATTTCTTTATATAATGCATGCTATAAAATGGGGTCTTTCCTCCCCCTTCACGGGGGAGGACGGTGCCTGAGTCTGCCTTTGGTTTTTACCTTGTGGGGCCCACTGTTTAAGACTTTCCACCTCCCAGTTACAAGCCAGACTTATCTCCAGGAAGACACATGGGCCCCGAGGCCTAATTCAAGGTTTGGAGGCTGTAACTCAGACATCAGACAATCAATATTCCAATTTGGAAGTTAGCACTTTGGAGCCTGAATGCTCAGTAGCTCACATAAAGGATCCGCCTATGATTGAGGCCCAACTCATATTTATAATATAATCACCTAATAAAAACGATAATGACCTCTGGCTGACTTTACACGGCACGCTGTAGCAGCGCACAAGGTCCATAAAAGGATTTTCACAGACCTTGCCTTCAAGAAAATACATCAAAGCTCCTGTTTTTCTATTAAGACTAAAGAGCCCAGACAAAAATATCATTTTGCTTTCAGAGTACCTATGTACACAGTATGTACAGTAGCTTATCTTATAATAACATGATGCTGTCTTCAAGAAATCGTTCTGCTTATAGGTGTGACCTTTAAGATGAATATATAATATACCTTCTGGGTTCATCCCCTTTGCAAGGCAAAAAACAGTCTCTCTCCCCTTCAATGGCTACCTTAAAAAAATAATCAAGGTATTAATAATCAATGACTGATATACTTGGCTGTTGGTAGGTGTGCTCCACCCCTCTGCCTCCTCTGAGCATGACCACTTAATGATACTCAATAGTGATACAAGGTTAACAACAGGTAACTGGATTGATAAGCCAGGCCAGTAAGTAATTGAGCCTGTGTAAAGTCCCCTGAAGATGGGGGGAGAGGGGGGGAGTTTGTACATGTATAAAAAAAAGCAATCTGGTCCAACCCCCTGCCCCTCCAGACCCAGTTGAAAGCATTTCTATCTAATGGAAGATAAAAGACAATAATGCATAGCAGCTACACGTGCAAAACAGTGAAAAGATCTTAACTCTATGTTTATCTACCTCCCAAATTGCCTATGCTCTACTTTTATTATCTATGATCCACTGTTTATACCTTCGAGGATTACCTCCTGTATCTTTCAGCAAAAGTGGATGCAAAGAAATCAGCAGTTGCAAATAGTCAACTAGCAGAATGAACCAGAAAGGCTGGTCCCCCTCACCCCGGGCACCAGCATGAACAGATTTTGAGACCATAATCACTGGGTTTTTATAAGAGTCAAGTTAATTTTTGTCCCATTGAAAATTATATATCTGTGGCACCATTCTGAAACACATATTGAAAGATAAAGGATTATTAAAGAAAAATTGGATACAGTTTTTCCAGCCATATGTTCTAACCCTCCAGAAAGCATATCCCAAAGGAGGAAAAGAAGCATGTGCTTTTTCTTTCCTTATTTTTAAAGTTAGAAACATTCTTGATGGCAAAGCCTTTCCATGGCACAACCAGGGAGACAGTCTCTTTGATGGAAATTAAATTTGCTGACACAGATATGCTAAGCATACTCACGACAAATTAGAACACACAAAACAATCAACAAACACAAACTTTTGTTTTAACAGTAAATATTTGTTGAATAAGTAAACAAATGGATATTTTATGATTGATGATAAGGCTAAATGTTTTGGCAGGAAAGTAAACAAGAAAAGAATGCACAAAAAAGTCCTAAGAATGAATGAGCTTTTTTGTTAAAAGCATTTATAATATAGATCACCTAACAGGAAAAGTTTTATAATTTCAATGCCGTAGTTGCTAATAAATCAAGGACATGTAAACCTTTATTAATTTCTTTAAAACTTCTATACTAAGCAAAATATTATTTCTTGCCTGGAAAGCCTTATTCACTAGTAAATCAAGAACATGCAAACCATTATTCATTTCTGTAAAACTTCTATATTAAGCAAAGTATTATTTCTTATCTGGAAAGCAAGCTTTTGATGAAAGTGAATAATCTTACAAATTACTATTCTACTAATATTTGACATAAAACGAAATTTATCCCAGAGCAAACCACTTTTCCAATTATGCTGAATAAAATCAAAGTTACATCATTTGGGGCAAAAACATAGAGTGTTTACGTTGTGAAGAGCTTTAACCTGCCTGAGTGACCCTAACCAAGTCCTTCCTCATTCCCTTGTTCTCCTTGGACACTTTGACCTTTTCTCTTGAAACAGAATAATGTGGCCCCACTTGAAGGTTCCTCCTGGGTAGCTCTCAAAGCCTAGATGCACACTGTAATCGTTTACGGATCTTTTATAAAAATACCTGGGTCGTACCTTCCCCAAGACAATGATGCAATTACACAATTGACCTGTGCATAGGTATTTATTAAAGATTTAACACGTAGTCAGTGCTTGTAGGTTCCATCTCATCCCACAAGTGTCGTGGAAGCTCACTCTTTAGAATTGAGATGCTCACAGTTTCTACCTAATTCTCACAGGGCTCAGCATCCCACATGTTATAGCTGGTCCTGCTATATTCTGCCACCCTGTCCTAGATCACGGGTTTCTGCTAGGATTTAGAGTCACCAATCCTAATGCTAGTACCTTCATTTAGGGTTTGTTCCGCCACCCGATTTACATGTCCTGACCCTTCTGAATCCCAGGCTGTGTCACGGAATGGCACATGGAGACAAAAGGACTATCATGGCCCTTGTCTTGAGCTTACCCTCAACAAAAAAGCTCTCCACATAAGCAGGTGGCTACCTCACTTGCCATTCACTTCCTCCACCAATGCCAAGCATGCTTGGTGGTAAGTTCTTAGTGCTGTGCTAAGTGCTTGATCAACAGCATCTCACTGAACCTTCACAACCTCCCTCTAAGTCAGGCAGCATTGCCAGCACCACCCAAGTAGTGGCAGAAACTGGGGTGATCTCCTTGCCTCAGGTCATAGACCCAGGAAGTAGCAGAGGTGGAACTTGAATCCTATTCTGATGACAAAAGCCACTGTCTGAGTCAGATCTACTGTAACAAAAAACTATAGGTTAGGTAGCTTGTAAACAACAGAAATGTATTTCTCAAAATTCTAGAAGCTGGGAAGTCTAAGGTCAAGGTGCCAGCAGATGCAGTATCTAATGGGGCCCACTTTGTAGTTCAAGAACAGCTTTCTCACTGCATCATCACATGGCACAAGAAAAAATAAATCTCTCCAGAGTCTCTTTTATAAGGCTACCAATCTCATTCTTGATTAGTATGTCATGAGGGCTCTGCTCTCATGACATTTAGCACCTTCCAAAACCCCACCTCCAGATACCACAATATTGAGGGGTTGGGTTTCAACATATGAATTTGGGGAGAAAACAAACATTCAGTCTATTCCAAAAAGTTCAAGAAAAGGGAAGCATTCCTTTTCACTTTACAAGGCCAGCATTATCCTAATTCCAAAACCAGATAAAGCCACTACAAAAAAAGAAATTCTTGGCCAATATCCCTGATGAACATAGATGCTAAAATCCTCAACAAAATATGAGCAGACTGCATTCAGCAATACATTTTTAAAAATCATATACCATGATCAAGTGGGATTTATTTCAGGGATGCAAGGATGGTATAATATCTGCAAATCAATTACTGTGATACACCACGTGAACAATAAAGGACAAAAATTATACGATCACATCAATAAGCCCAGAGAAAGCATTTGATAAAATTTAGCAGCCATTTATTAAAACCCTCAGCAAAGTGGAAATAGAGGGAACATGCCTCAACCTAATACAGGCCATATATGAAAAATCCACAGCTAAAAAGAGCACTCAACAGGAAAAACTAAATAGGTTACCTGTAAGGTCAGGAACAAAACAGGGGTGTCCACTATTACCACTCTTATTTACATGAGATACAGGGTATTAAGTGTCTTTGTGAAATTGCCAAGCTCTATAAAAGAAAAAGGTAAGTTTTAGTTGCCCCAGCTCACTACAGTACAGATGTGCAGATCTGTGCATTTGAAGGATGGAGCAACAATTTTGTTTCCACACTTGGGTGATCTGTGCCCAAACCAAAGGCAAACTACAATATGCTTTTGTGGGAGTTTTCTTATTTTTAGCAAAGCATTAGGGAGAAGAGGGAGTCACTGGAATGGACACAATTTGGCAAAGCCGCAGAGATGCCTCAGTAACGTGGAGGTGGGGTAAGACCATATGTTTAACAGCCTTTTTCAGGAACCCAAAAGCAGAATAGAGAGGGCTGTCACCGCTTACTAAAATGGTTGCTACCTGAAGCATATGCTACCTTTGATTAGCTTCTTTTTTTAAAGTAAACGCCTTGTAGTAGAATAAAAAATAAAAATTTAAAAAAGCACTGGAAGAAATGTCCAAAGACCTGGCTCCAGGATATGGCTTCTGTCGCAAGTAAAGATATAAACTTTGAGGATTGAAGCTACTAACCTGGAGTTTCTAAACTGTGCTGTAGGTAGTCCTGGTATGATTTTTAAAAACACCTCAGGGGTTTAACAAGAAAAATTGTCAGCTGAGAACCACTCCCAAGTTTTTGCCAATTTCATTCAGTGGAATTACATGCAAACTTTCATTTTTTAAAAAAGATTTTATTTCTTTTTAGAGAAAGGGGAAGAGATATCAATGTGTGGTTGCCTCTTACACACCCATAACCAGGGACTTGGTCCACAACCCAGACATGTGCCCTGACTGGGAATCGAACTGGCATCCTGTTGGTTCACAGACCGATGCTCAAACCACTGAGTCACACCAGCCAGGATGTGAAATCTGATTTTAAAACATGTTTCCATTGTTTCAAACACAACAAACAAAAACCTCTTTGAAGTACATGGTCTTTAAGGTTTCTCAAATTGTGACATAAGGTAATGTTATGAACTCAGTCGCATCCCATTGCATGAGGAGCTGTGAAGATAAGGAATACTTGCCCAAATCTACCTTCTAGTTACAAAGCACAAAGTATTTTATGAATAAGAATCATCTGTTTAGAGTGAAATTAATACTGTAGGTCACAGGCAGGTATGTAATGAGTATTTGTTAGAATAAAGGTGGACTGGGTCTTCTCCCCCCAGGCATGGGTTAGTTATTATAGCAAAAATTTGATCAACACATGTTAGCAACTGCCTATAGTTGGAAACAGGTATGACAGCCTTCATCATTCAACCAAGAGGCCCCAGGTAATACAACTGGCCAGCTGGGACAACTTCCTCCCACGTTACCCACATGAGAACAGATCTGCATCACTCATTGGATAAAGGTTGATCTCCAAGTAGCATGTAAAATATAATTTACTACTTGCCACAACTTGCAGACAGGAAGATTGAGGAATAATAGAAAGGAATCAAGGTCAAGGATTTGCTTTCAAATGTGGTCTGTCACTCATTAACCTCATGACTTTAGGTATGCTATTCCACCATTCTGGGGTTTTTCTACTTGCCAAATGGAAACAGTTTCAGTAGTTTATATGTTGATAGTGTTCAAATTGAGCCAGTAATTGAGAACAATGAAAATTCTACCATGTTGGAGATAGCCAAAATACTCAAAATATCTAAATCAATAGTTATTGGTGAAAAAAATATATACACCTTATTTTGTGGAAAAAAAACATATGGATGTTTTGGCCAACCCAGTAGTAAACACTCAATGCTAACTATTGCTTTAACTATTTTAGTTGTCAGTAAGTTAATATGTACCAAGCATTTTGCAAAGTTTTAACATACCATTCAGCAGATATTTATCTAGCACCTATGACGTGCTAGACAATGTTCTTCATTTCACTGAACCCCACAACAACCATTTGAGGTAAATATTATTTTCATTGTATAAATGTGAAAATTGAGACTTAACAAAATTAATAACAAACTAAAGATTACAACTGGCTAACCCAAAGGCTTCAGCTTTGCTTGAGGCTACTGTGAAGCTGACATGGTGTTATGTTAATAATGTATCTAGCTGCTCCATATCGGTACTAATAAATAGTACCTACGACTATTAACATAATCATTTATACTATCATGCTATTCAATACATTGTTTCTCAAATATCTACCATATACCACCTTTGTATTTTTTTTTTTTTACCATATCTAACACCTGAGCATTTATCTACTGAGTAATTTTATTTAAGTGATCAGCATCTTAGATAACTCAGATAAAATGCTTAATACACAGCCTGAAACATAGTGATAAGAATGAGCATGATAGGCCCTGGCTGGTGGCTCAGTGTATTGGCACCAGTCTGAAAACCCAAAGGTCGCTAGTTAGAATCCCAGTCAGGGCACATATCAGGTGGCAAGCCAGGTCTCCAGCCAGGTCCTTAGCTGAAGGCAGGTGAAACATACATTGATGTTTCTCCCCCTTCCTTCCTCCCTCCCTGCCCTTCTCTCTCTAAAAAAAAAAGAAAGAAAGAAAAAAGAAAATATGATAATGCATTTTATTATTATTATTATTGTGTGCCAATACTATGTATACAACGGTGATATAGCAAAAGCCTCTCTGTTCATGCACCATTATGTCCAGAGGCAGGGAGAATGGTGGGGACAAAAATAAAACAGTGACAAACACACTAATGAACATGTTACAGAGAAAGATCAGACCTGCATCTGTCAGGAAGTCACAAAAGGTTTCACAGAGGGGGCGGCCTTTGATTTATGGAATGAGGATGAAGAGAAGATTATCAATTACAATTTAAAGGGCATTCCCAACAGAGAGGCTATGTCTAAGTCCTCACATCTCCAGCCCTAGCACACATGTAACAGCATGCTGATTACACTTGAAATGTAAGAATTGATGATTATGAGTCCCCTATACCTCTTCTAAGATTGTGCTTCACCCCTCTCCTAAAATCTCTTCCTTTCAGAAACTGCCAGGGGGTGATGGGAAAAGAGAAATTCTCTTTCCTAATCTGTTTACCTTAAAGCAACACAGATGAATGTTCCTTTGTCATTCCCAAAGGGAGACTTCTACATGACAGGCTAATCACTTGCAAAATTACCGAGAGGAACTGGTTCTTAGTTATGTACAAGCATTCAATGCATCTTCACATGGTTGGTTTTATAACTCAAGAAAGACTGCTCTGATTTAGCTTATTTTTCCAATTCAAACTCAGAAGATAATGTAACAAATGGATACTGGTACCTGTCAAGTGAGAGGGAAACAGAAATGCAGGAAACAAGCCTTGGGTAATCAATCCGGGATTCTTACATCTGTTCATGGAGATAGGGCAATCATTTTGGAGTCCAGCGCATAAGGCATACGGCTCTTGAGTATTTTTATATAGAAGATGTTAGTCTTAAATACTGATGTGTCAATGTCTGTAGATTAAACACTGCCTGAATCACAGAGTTGTGTATGTCACTCACACAGACTGCTTACTTGTTCTCTTTCCTTTCATACAGATGGTCTCTATTTTGTTTAGGTCCAGAAAGCAGCCCTACCACATCCGAGCAAAGCGTTCGGTGGAAAATTTTTATGAGGAAACCAGTATCCCCACTATTTTCTCCTGCACACACCATCTGCCGTGGCTAGTCTGCCATGCACAGTGGCTCCAAAATCCACTGAAATAAATCTGTGTACATACAATAACTTCTCTAAGAACATGACTTTACAGCTCCTTCAGCCATACTAAGCCCTTAATGTGAACACTGAGCATGGGTTTTGAGATTTATTTCAGAACTAATGGTGCGCAATTAAACTTTTAGCTCACTGCTTTTCCAGATCTAATGATAGCTTCTAGTTCTGCCAGGACCTTGAGACCTGCTCAGCACTGACTCCCACGTCAAGAGGCTGAAGGCAGATGTGGTTGCTGCTTGAAAGTCACAACAAAGCTCCCGGGTGCCTTGTTTGTCTGTACGTAGGAACAGAGCCTGAGCTCCGAGGCTGCTGTTTTGCGATATGTCTCCAGTATACAGGACATAACAAATGCTTTTGTTTCCGTTCTCTCTCCCACCCTGGGAGACACGCCCACACTGCTGCCCACCTTATCTGAAAGTGACCAACGTGACAGCGCACTGGGTGTGTGGGGAGAGCGACCCCACACCAAGAGTCTCTCGTGCAACAGCAAGGAAGGAGATGTAGGGCCACGGCTGAGTGTTGGACAAATGGGAGACCTTAGTCTGCTCACCCTGCCTGCTGGCCGCTGGCCATGTTGCTTCCCCCTTAAGGCAGATGAGTCCTTACCTGCCCGTGTCCTTGTGAGGCTCATTCATTCCTTCTTTCAACAAATATTTATGGAGCACTATATGAGTTTTCTATTGCTGCCCTAACAAACACAGTGGCTTAAAACAGTGCAATTTGATGATTTTCAGGGCTGTGGAAATCCAACAAAGGTCTCACCGAGCTAAAATCCCATGTCTAGAGGACTGTGTTCCTATCGGGAGCCTCAAGAGGAGCATCCACCTCCTTGCTTTTGCTAGCTTCTAGCGGCCACAGATTCCTTGGCTTGTGGCCCCATCTTGCATCTGCAAAGCCAGCAGTGGTAGGCTGAGTCATCTGCTCTGAGCTGGGCAAGTCTCAGCTTTGAAGGGCTTGTGTGACACAGTGGGCACACCTGGATAATCGAGAATGGCACCTCATCTCAGGGTCCTTAACTGTAATCCTATCTATGCAGTCTCTTTGCCATATAAAGTAACATAACCACAGGTTTGGAGGATTAGGGCAGGAGAATCTCTGGGGCATCGTTACTCTGCTTACATCAACCACACACTGTACACATCACTAAACAGAAGCAGGTCCCTGCTTGAGGGAGTCAAGCTTCTGAGGCAGTCAATAAACAACAGACAAAAAATAATAATAATAAACAAAGAACTCAATATGTTAGAAGGTACATATGCTATAGAAAAAATATATAAATAGAGGAAGGTGTAGGGGAGCAGAGTGCAGTATTAAAGACAGTTTTAATATATATTAGAGATTGTGAGCTGCTGGTCAGAGGGTGGAATGTGTGGAACTGCTATTGTGAAAGGGAGTGCTCGCTTCGGCAGCACATATTCTGAAATTGGAACGATACAGAGAAGATTAGCATGGTCCCTGCACAAGGATGAAACTATAAAAGGGTTACATTTATTAGGGAATAACAAGGTCATTAAACTTGAAAAATGTATTTAGAAAGCCAAGCACAGACTAGTTCCTTTCCCCCCACCCTACAGCAATTATTTTTCAATGAATCACAGCTTGTTCAAGTTTGTCCCTCTGATTCTCAGGTTGGGACACCTTGGCCCAGGATGGAGCAGGCTTTAGAGCATAATGAAGGGTACAGAGACCCAGCTCTGAAAACTACCAAGTGGAAGGCTTGGAGGAACCATTCCCTGCTCCAGACCTCAAGCTTTTCATTGGTTCATTGACATTTGCCCCCAAAATCTTATGCTATGTGGAGACAGAAGACGGGTAAGTGTCATCAAAATACTGTGGTACTGTTTTTGGACAGACCGAAAAAAATAGAATACGGAGACCAGAAAAATAATATCTACATACATTTGGTCAAATAATTTCTGATAGGAGTGTCAAGACTGTTCATGCAATAGGGAAAAGACAATCTCTAAAAGAAATAATGCTGGGAAAACTGGACATCCACATCCCTACACTATATACAAAAGTTACCTCAAAATGGGTCAAAGACCTATATGTAACACTTTTAACTATAAAACTCACAGAATAAAACATGAGGTGGAAAATTTAATGACATTGAATTGGGAAATGATTTCTTGAATATGACACTGAAGTCACAGGCAACAAAAGTAAAAATAAACAATTGACTATACTCAAATGGTACAATCAACAGAATCAAAAGGTGTGGGAGGAAACAATAAATTCATAAGGGGATAATATACAGAATATATAAGAACTTTTGTAACTCAACAATAAGAAAAACACCTAAATAACCCAATTAAAAATGGGCAAATGACTTGAATAGACATTTCTCCACAGAAGATACACAAATGGCCAACACCACTACTCACTAAGGAAATGCAATTCAAAACCATAATGAGGTATCACCTTATATCCAACAGGATGGCTACTATCAATAATAATAACAATAATATTAATAATATCTGTTAGAGTAGATGTGGAGAAACTGGAACTTTTGTGCACTGTTGCTGGGAATTTAAAATAGTCCATTTAATGTAGAAAACAATATAATGTCCTTCAAATTTTTAAAAATAAAATATATATTTTTTTTATATTTCACTTCTGGGTATATGTCCAAAAGAATTAAAGCCAAAGTCTTAAGATATATTTGTATGGATAAGACAACATGACCCACATATATGCTGTCTTCAAGAGACCCACCTCAGAACAAAAGATCGACACAGATTGAGAGTGAAAGGATGGAAAACTATATATCAAGCAAATGGACATGAAAAAAAAAAGCTGGAGTAGCAATGCTGATTTCAGATAAAATATATTTTACAATGAAGGACATAAAAAGGGACAAAGATGGACATTTCATAATACTTAAGGGAACAATCCATCAAGAAGAAATAACTCTGATAAACATATACGCACCCAACATAGGAGCTCCGAAATATAGAAGGAAAATCTTGGAAGACTTTAAGAAAGACATAGACAGCAACACACTAATAGTAGGGGATTTTAATACCCCACTATCAATAATGGACAGATCTTCCAAACAAAAAATCCCCAGAGATGTGTGGCATTGAACAACACTCTAGAGGAAATGGACCTCACTGATGTATACAGAGTGTTTTACCCCAAAGAAACAAAATACACATTCTTTTCAAATGCACATGGATCATTCTCCAAGGTAGACCACATGCTATGTCACAAGACAAGCCTCCACAAATACAGGAAAATTGAAATCATACAAAGTATCTTCTCAGATCACAATGGCTTGAAACTAGAAACCAATCTCAAGGGAAAAACCCAAAAATTCTCTAACTCACGGAGACTGAATAACATGCTTTTAAGCAATGAAGGGGTCAACAATGAGATCAAAGATGAAATCAAAAAGTTCCTGGAAACAAATGACAATGAATACACAACAGCCCAAAACCTATGGGATACAGCAAAGGCAGTTCTCAGGGGGAAATTGATAGCAATACAGGCCTTCCAAAAAAGGTTACAGGAAGTTTATAAAAACGACCTAACCACAAAGCTGCAAGAACTAGAGGAGCAACAACAAACAAAGCCCAGAGCAAGTAGAAGGAAGGAAATCATCAAGATCAGAGCAGAACTAAATAACTCAGAGATTCAAAGTACAATTCGAAGAATCGACAGGACCAGGAGCTGGTTCTTTGAAAAAATAAACAAAATTGACAAGCCCT